>JADRCD010201849.1:32802-49494 GCA_019843815.1 Montemys delectorum
CAGGAAGGGGTGCCCTGCAAACAGACAGGTGCTCTAGGCATCCTGTCTGAGACAAGGGTGGCAGGAAGGGGTGCCCTGCAAACAGACAGGTGCTCTAGGCATCAAAGACTGCACCTGGTTTCTTTGTTGCATATTCACAGTCTGCTGTCATATCAGCAAGATGGCTGTCTGCTTACTGCTTAGTGAAACGTGTATGGAATCATTAGGATAGTGTCAGATAGCTTTATGGAAATAGAGTCAAATAGATTTGATATCCATCCTGAAAGATTTCTTAGAAAATGAAGGACAATTTCTTATCAGCTAGGTTTCGAGATGTTTAAGTATTTGCCATCTGAGATTGTTTTATTATTTTTCTTTGCTTCTGAAGTTCTGGCTGTTAAGATTTAGATTGATGCATAAAATTATACCTTGTGAGATGAGTTTCTGTCTCTGAGAAAATTGCTTTTGTCTGGCTGCTCCAGAATAATAATTTTAATGTCAGAGATTTGCTGCCTTCAAAGGAAAAACCGCACTGAACTGGTGACCATATATTGCATGGTGTTTGGTTTTCATGTTTAAAATAACTTCATCTGTGCTTCTTCTGCAGAAAAGATTGTGACAAAGAAAAGCGGGTGAAGCTCATGAGTGATTTGCAGAAGTTGATTCAAGGGAAAATTAAAACTGTGAGTAGAGTGTGCTCATTATTCCGTTTAAAAAAAAAAAATCCAAGTTTCCTTTGCTCTTAGGGAAGAATAGTTAGCTGTTGGTGACTGGGGCCTGACACACGTGCGAGTGCTATTTCAGTAGCAGGACCAAGTGTGGAATGAAATTCTTTTCTTTCATGAATACTGTATGGATCGACATCGTTTCAGCTGTCTTTGCATTTTTTATTCTTAGTGTTCTTGAGCGTTGAGTGTGACTCATGGCCACCCATGTCCAGGTGTGGAAACTTCCCCTTGTGGCGCCATGTTAGTGTTCACAGCTTTCAGATTCTGGAACAGCAGATTAATGAGAAATGCCAGTCCAAATTGAGGGGCAATAATGCTATAGAATTGTGACAAGCTTCAAAAGCCAATCAACTAAGCTCTCTTCTCCCTGTGATTGTCAGGGTGCTGTCTGTCTGTGGCCATGGATACTGATGCAGCAACACTTGGGCGTTGGCCAGTCCCACATCAGAGCCTGTTAGTGTTCAGGAAACGAAACTGCAGTCCGTGCAGCTCTGTGGGTGTGGTTAGGATTAGGATTGGAACTTGGATGGTGGTAGTATCTGCCGACCTCTTGAATTTATTTCAGCTGTCAAGTATGATAAGGAACAAAGCCAAATAACAGTACCCCATATAATTAGACGTATTTTTGCCTCAAGCATCTAGTGGAGTTTAAGCTGAAAAAAGTATATACTGTAAGAAAGAGTGTAAAAAGTAAGAAACATGATTGTTCAGAAATATTGAGTCTAGAAAGCTCCAACCATTCTCCTGCAGATTGCCTTTGCACATGACTCAACTCGAGTGATCCAGTGCTTCATTCAGTATGGGAATGAGGAGCAGAGGAAGCAGGCTTTCGAGGAATTGCAAGGTATTGTTAATAAGCAGTGTGTTTATCTTGTAATAAAGTCACTTGTTTTATCTTGGAATGCTGAAGAATATCTAGAGATGATCTTCATGTTCCATGTTTTCTGGGAGACCGTTTTTGTTGCTGTGTTTCTTTGCCTGGGGTGAGGAGAGTTCGCCCTTGTCCACAGTCGTGCACAAGCTTCATTCCTTGTCTGGACAACTGCAGAGCGAAGCTCAGATCAGTGAGATGCCTTGCTTTCCCCTCCAGGTGACTTGGTTGAATTAAGTAAAGCCAAATATTCCAGGAATATCGTTAAGAAATTTCTCATGTATGGGTAAGTTGTAAAGTGGTGGTGGTGGTGGTGTTTTTTAACTTTCAGTTTTGTGGATTTTACTTTTGCTTGAACGTTACTTTAAAATCTCTGGTCTTGGTGATCTCTTCCAGAGACTTGTGGTCTTCCTAGGGCATAACACCTTGAAACAGTAACTGAAATTGACCACAAAAATGGTGCCACCTTCTCTGTAGTTAAGGACCTGTTTTTACATAGTACGTTATAGAACAGAACATTAGAATCCTCTTGGCTAGCAGCATTTATTTAGTTGGTAGTTGTTGGGGTAACTTCGGTTAACAGTACTTAGAGAGTAGAAGGGTAAGAGGGACAGATAAACTGACTCTGAATACTGCTTGAGACAGAAATAGGCTTAATTATGTTCCTGGCTATTGTCACCTGCCCAGATGGTTTAGAGGACACCCTGGGTTTGAGACAGTTGAAGTTTATTTTATCTCCGTCTGTCCCCTTGACTTTACCTTCTCCTCCCCTTTCTTTCCTTGTGGTCTGGTTGAAGGAGCCGACTCGTGCACTTTCTGTGTACTGGCCGGCTCTAGGGCATCTTAGTTCAGCTAGCTCTCCTAGCAACTGTGTTTCTATTTTTTTTAGTGAAGAAGCTGAGACACTGAGAAGTTAAAGACTTCAGGCTAGAGCTATGACTTAGTGGTAGAGCATTTGCTTTGCAGTCATGAGGGTCTAGATTCTGTTTTAAAATTTAAAAAAAAAAAAAAAAAATCAGCTCTTTAGGCTGATCAGCAGAGCCAGGCTTTCTTACTAAGGATTGCAGCCTGCTTTGTCCTCTAAGTGTTCGAGTAAAAATACAGGGAGATTGGTTTTCCCATTCACAAGCTTTCCTGCATAGAGCGATCCCCTCTCTAACCCAGACATTTGTGAGTTGGCCTTTGGAGAAGGTGTAGGTTCATTGTCATCCAGCTTCCTCTTGCTGTCATTTACTTTTCTGTGCTCTTTGTGACTTTAGAAGTAAACCACAGGTTGCTGAAATAATCCGAAGTTTTAAAGGGCATGTGAGGAAGATGCTGCGGCATTCAGAGGCATCGGCCATTGTGGAGTATGCATACAACGACAAAGCCATTTTGGAACAGAGGAACATGCTGACAGAGGAGCTCTATGGGAACACATTTCAGCTTTACAAGGTGGCAAGTTCTTTCCCAGGGTGCTTGTTTTTCTGTGGGGTCTCTTAAGTTTCAGGGTCCTATATTTAGGATATGTTTTTACCAGGGTAGTACTTCAGGACATGTCTCACAAGTGATCATTCGGTGCTTGGATCTGTCCATGTTGTCCCTTCCCCTGCTGTGTGTGTGTAATGCCTCAGCACTTCCCTCTGTAGTCAGACTGAGATCAAAGACTACAGCAGTGAGCGGCGCTTTTCTGCACCATAGCCACCTCTGGCTGAGATGCACTGGACTCCTCCTCTTGCCTTGTCTCCTGTTTCTCCCTGGTTTTGCCTTACCTTTGTCCAAATTAGATCTGGAGAGGAAGGGGACAAGAGACCTGGCAGCGGATGATGGATAGAAGTCTGAGACTGGCCAGAGATGGGACTGGTACTTCTCTAGAACCTGTTTTCAACTCTGGGACAGGAGTGTCCAAATAATATGACAGGATATGGGTTGACTGTAGGGTTATCTCCAGTAACTTCACTTCCTGAGTTGAACTGCTTTAGCGTCTCTACTGTGACACCTGACCATGGCTGCTGGTTTGACTGGTGGTTAACCTGGCTCTTGAAGTACAGCCAGCTACCTCTGACCCTTTTTCCATGGCTTCTACATCCTTCAGCCAACCAAAGCCATTAAGAAAAACCTATGTCTGTATTGGGCATGTATAGATTTTGTTCTTATTGTTCCTTATAATGACTATTTGCAGAGCATATCTGCTTTGCTGGGTCAAATATGTAGCCTTGAGGTGATTTAAAATATGCTGAGGGATCATATGGCTTATACATGAATATGTTGCTGTTGAGAGTCTTAAGCACCATCAAGTTTTTGTATCCTTGGAGGTTACTAGGGCCAGTCCTCCGCAGGGATGACCACATTTGGCAGATGTATAAACAAGAAATCAGATTGTGAAGGGTTATCGTGCTGCATAGGAGGTATTCGTTGTATAAACGTGAAACATCTCAAATTTGTTTTAAACTCAGTTTACCATGACTCGATATCTTGCTTGTTGTGAAGCTATAACATTTGGAGGCATTTGATTTTTCTTTTGTTTCAGTCAGCCGATCATCCAACTCTGGACAAGGTGCTAGAGGTGCAGCCAGGAAAGCTAGAGCTTATCATGGATGAAATGAAGCAGATTCTGACTCCGATGGCCCAAAAGTAAGAAAGGGTTTTTAGTAGCAGATTGAGAGAGGCATTTGAGGGAGCCACGTTTTAATGATCCTTGTCAGAATAGGAGCATGTTTGTGCCTTCTGTTAGCCATCTATCATAAATAAGAGCATAAAATTTTGTTTGAAACTATTCTTGACACAGGTAGACATTGTTTTTGTTGATATTGTATCTTATTGGCTAACTTATAATAGTGAATTATAAACTTTCTTAAAGTAATAAAATAAATTTTTTTCAAAATAAAGTGTTATATTGAACCCTTGTATGTTAAATAGCTTTATAAATTCAATTGATTATTTAAACTGCACTAGTGTGAGCTTGTTGCCTTCATGTCTTTGGTGCCCTAACACAATGGTTGAGCACAAAGCTTCTGGACATCCTGTGTGAGCGTGGACAGCCGTACTTCCCTGGGTCTGGTTTCTGGACCTGTGCAGTTGAGCTGGTAGCAGCGCATCGTCTGTACGGTTTTATGAAGATGAAATGGATTAATGTCTGCAGAGCCCTTAGAAGAGTGCTGTGTGCATCAAGGTGTTCATTTCTGCTCTGGGTTTGCGTGTTCCCTGTGAACCTTGATTAAGTAGGAGTTGCCGTTCCTCATGACATTGTTTTCGTCCATTCAAATTGTAGTACTGCTGAAATTATTTCTGATACTGAGGCATTTTGAAGAATGCTCGACTCATTGGAACTCATTAGAACTTGAGTTTACATGTGAGCTCTTAATGAGATGTCCAGTAGTTGGGGAAGGGGTGCAGCTAATAGAACCTGGGGTAGAACACAGTGGTACTGGGGCATCAGCCATCCTGCTAGAGAGCCTGGAAATTTGTATCCTAGTCTCGGTCATGATGAAACCAAACCGGTGTCACAGGCTAAAACTATTTAACCTCTTAGTACTGTTGAAAGATGCAACCGATCATGACAAAGTGTCTTTAGTTAAAACCTTATCGCTTGTTTAGATGATCTTAGGATCGACAAGCTTACCTGTCTTTGTGTGACCGCTCTGCTAGATCTGATGTTTGTTTGTTTCTTTTGTCTCCAGGGAAGCTGTGATTAAGCACTCACTGGTTCATAAAGTATTCTTGGACTTTTTTACCTATGCACCCTCAAAACTTCGATCAGTAAGTTCTTGGTTCTTGTTCTTGTATCAGTGTAAAGCCAGTCATGGCACACTGAGTTTGGTACTTGGGGGCCTGAGACAGGATGACAAACACTAGTTCAAGGTTAGCTTGGACTTCATAGGAAGTTCCAAGCCAGTGTGGACTATAGTGCTCAAAAAGCAAAACAAACTGTGACAGTGTATAGGGAAAGCAGGGCAGCCCTGACGTCGACAATCCTTTAGAAACGCCAGGTTTCCTTCTCTCTTAGATGACCCACTAAACAGGCGCTGAGCAGATCTGCTAAATCTCTTTAATGACTTTCCCCCAGAAAATAATAGAGTTGACCCTGGTTTTATTAATGCCACTGAATTTTTACATTTTAGTTACAATCCGGAGAGTGTCCTCTAGCTAATCTAATCCAAAAGGTAACTTACATTTGAGCATTACTCAGTGTTCCAATAGTTTTAAATTAAAAAAAAAAAATGCCCGCTTTAAAGGTTAAGGGAGGATACTTAATGTTAAACTAAATGGCCTGTGAAAACCTGGGCCTTATCTAATGGAAGGCGGAGGGCAGTGAAGGTAACTACACGTCCTTCCAGTCAGTGGTGCGAATACAGATGAGAGCTGATACCTCAGCTCCCTGACCTTCGCTTGCCTCATCAAGCAGTGAGCTGCTGCTGTCCATTTGCTCTCATTGGCTAAGCCCAAGAGCTGACTACATCACACATCTGATTTCTCTCAGTGAATATGCCTGTCTGTCACATATTTGTGGGAATTTTGGAGCCCTCCAATTAGCATGTAGAATAATTTCTCTGCGGCAGCCCCCAAAGCTTGTGAAGAGAACAGCACTTACTCTTTCAGGGATTTTCCTCTTCCCTGCTGAAATCAGTGTCCTAGGGTTTTTCATGGTTAGTGTGTTTTGATGACAGTAGAAGGCAGCATTCAGTTACAGCAAGAGTTTGGAGTGGCTGTAAAGTGACAAGACCTCCGGAGATCTTGGAAGCACAGTTGGAACCTGTGTTATCCACTGGCCCAGTAGCTTTTTATTAATTCTTTGAGAATGTGTGTGTGTGTGTGTATCTCTAATGTATTTTAATCGTATTTCTCCTCCTAATTCTTTCCAGATCTGCCTCCTAATTTTCTGTTATCCTTTAAAAAAAAAAAAAAAAAAGAAGAAGAAAAACCCAATAACCCCTGAGTTCAGTTTGTGCTACCGTATACTTAGAGTTATGGGGCCGTCCATCTGACATACTATTAAGGATCAGCTGTCAGTAGCTCTTCAGCTCTGGGTGGAAGCTACTGAGCCCCGGTCCCGTCCCCACTCTGGATCTTGACCGGCAGCCATGCTGCTGTGAGTTTGTGGATGAAGTGGTCCTGTCCAGTCAGGTGCACTCCAGTCAAGAAGACTGTTGGACCTGGCTTCCTTAGGCTGTGGCTCTTAAAATCTTCCTGCCCACTCTTTCACAATGTCCCCTAAGGCTTAGGGGAGAAGCTGTGATTTAAATGTCCCATTTATGGTGGAGCACTTTTGGAGAAATTTTTAAGTTCAGATGTATGACCTGAAATAATCTTGAGATTCACCCCTGAAGAGGATGCTGCCTTTCAGGTGAAGTGCAGTCCTTCTGTATGTGTTCACCTACTGTGAAATTTTAATTTGGGTCCCTATAGCTCCTAGGTTACAGAACTCATCCGTATGACTTGTGGATATCCAATCCTGTGCTACATTAACCACAGGAACGTGAGTCAGGGTGAGGTTAGAGTGTGTCTGTATGTGCACGTGTAGAAGGGTGGTTTCTTTCCCCGGCTTTTCTGATAAACACTCCGCAGCACCACTACCCCCTGGCTTCTTTTCCTATATTCACTAGAATGTATCACATGCCACCTGTGAGCACCTTTAAAAATAAATACGGGGAAGAAGTGGTTATGCTGTTTATTAGATGTTAGCCATGAGCTGTATTTGTTGCTTCTGATGGGAAAGACTATACCTAGAGAGAGCTGGTCTGTAGAATTAAAGCCCCAGTGGTTGCTGCCTGGCCTCACTCATTTTCATTCTGCGCCTTGCTGATCTCATGTACACAGGGGAGAAATTACAACTTGACCTCCTCTGTTTTCTAGGAACTAATTGAAGCCATCCGGGAAGCAGTGGTGTACCTGGCCCACACACATGATGGCGCCAGAGTGGCCATGCACTGCCTGTGGCATGGTACACCCAAGGTAAGTGTCAAAGCCATGTCTTGCCTGCTGGCTGGATTCCGTGAACCCTTAACTTTGAGTTGGTAGCCTTTGGCCTGGCTTTGGTTCCCAGTTGCACAGGCGCTTATCTTCTGCAAGCTGTGTCTTAGGGCCTCCTAGGGCTTTGGCGTCCTTGAGCCTTGTCTTTTCTTGAGCAGAAATGCAAGGCTTCTCGGAAGGTTAGGAAGAGGTCCTCTGGTACATTTATGCTCAGCTTTGGCTTGCAGGGGCACTTGTGTTCTTTCACTCTTCATTTAATGGTCATTCAGAGTGGGAGAAAGGAAGAGCTAGTTAGGGAACACACCATATGTATGTTCTTGTGTATATTAAGTACTCTGAGAAAAAGGCGAGCATCTGTCTTGATCAGAGAAGTTTCCATTTTCTGTCCTTTAAGTGGTGTTGTGTTTATCTACCTTTTACTTCCTGCTGACTTCACTACTGCACAAACACCCTGTACACTAGGTTCTTGACATGTCGGGTATTGGAAGAGGGACAGTTGTAAAGGGGACTTCACTAGGTTTGCATGTGCCTTGGACTTTCATGGTTCCACATCTGTGCCTAAAATACGATCAAGGTAATAGACGTCCTTACAGGTGCTCGTTGGGTCCCATTGGTGCTCATTGGTGCCCTGTGTTTCATTCTGTTTTATCACTTCTCTCCTCACTAATGATGCTGGTGAAAATGGAATACTACATAGTATTAGTAAGCCTAATGTGTAACTAAACATTCACCGACGCAATTTTTCCTTTTTAAGGACAGGAAAGTGATTGTGAAAACAATGAAGACGTACGTGGAGAAGGTTGCCAATGTGAGTACAACAAAAGCACGTTTCTTAAAGTCACTAACTGACTTGATGTGAACTGTGAGATGAGTTTGTGCAAATGGCAAATTTGAATACTACAGAAAGTTATGAAATTTGTTCATTACATCTTTTCTATATTTTTCTAGGTTAACTTATACAAAATGGGTTTCATACTATAGTTCTCTCTTTGTATGAGTTGTATCTGAATGTGCGTTTGGTTAGAGATCAAAGGGTTTCATGTGTCTGGGGGAGTACTCTGCCTCTGCACCCCACCCCAGACCCTGTGTGGTTGTGATGTATGAAGAGTGGTACTTACGCCTGCTTTAACGAGTGTCTCAGACATGTTAACTAACATGGGGTTACAGCTGCCTGTTTAAGACATATATAAATAATAGGAGATTATGGCTCAGAGACAGGACACTGGTTTGTGCTACCACCAAAACCTTAATAAATTAAAACTTCTGTCTTTTTCTTGGCATAAATTTATAATGTACTCATAAAAAGGTTAAGCTCTTAAACAGTAAATATTTCAGCTCCTTACAATATGTTGAAGGATTAGCATTAGATACAAAGGTTTTTTTTGTTTGTTTGTTTTTTGTTTTTTAAACTGGGGATTAATTGTTTCTAGGTGGATAAACTACTTAGAGTTGAGGTCTGGTCTCCACATGTGTGTGCACAGGCAGTCTCACACACACTTGCATACATAGGCAGTCTCTCACATATATATGCACACACAAGCACACACACACACACACACACACACACACACACACACATGCAATGCGCTATACCATCCACAAAATAATAACAATAATAGAACTTTGTGTATATTTAGATATTGAATAATTCTCTGTACTAGCATTACCAAGTAATAGCTAAAATAGGTAGTAAAAATACTGGTAGTAATGTCATTTCAATTATATAGTTCAGTAACTTTGTCAATTACTGGTGAGTGAAAGTTCCACTTTTTCCTACTAAAGACACCCAATGAGGACAACTAACATTTATCAGATTCTTTCAGACCAGCGTAGGGTAGATGCTGGGTGATATGGGTTATCCTCTGGCATTGGAAACGAGGGAGTTAGTATGTGATCATTTGGTAGATAGCTAACTTTTCTATAAGAGGATAAGCACTTTCTGCAGCTTGTGGTGTAAAGAATATTCTACTCACAATTCACTGTTGAGTAAGTTCTGTGTGAGATTCAGTTGAAATTCTTAGATTAGGATTGAGGGAAAATGCAATGGTAATAGAAAGTTCTATCTAAACTGGATTGGTAAGGCACTTTTTAAATAATAACATTAGACTTTAATTTTAGGTTTTGACTACATGAAGTAATTGACCAATTCATTTTTTGAGATCCTTATCCTAGCTTGGCATTGTGGTGATAACAGTGCCTAGCAATTTTACATCTTTTTAAAAATTACCTCTGAAGGAGGAGGTAAACCAATAACCAATAAATTTAAACTATCAATTATTTAGAATCTCAAGTGTTATTGTTGGGTTTTGAGATTTTTAAAATTTTATTTTATTATTCTAGTGTTTTAAATTTTATTGAGACTTCCTTTCAGAACTAAGATTGGGTCTGTCTTAGTATCTAGAACAGAATTATTACGGAGTCCTTATGGAAGCCTGTAAATGTTAGTTACATAAAGGTAGTGTTAGGTCATCAGTATTGGCTGGTTTCCCATTTTCTAGGACTCAGCTACTGAAAGACACATGCTCAGTTTCTAGATGTGATTGTGGAGTTGCATGTTACTTGCTAGAATAATTGATATGGAATGATTGCTGAGCTTCTGTAGATACAGTCTTTGTTCTGTGTAAATTAATTGTGCTTTACAAGATGAGGCAACTGTCCGCATTTTAAACTGACGTGTGGACCAGTTTCTCCATTTATACAGAAATATCTCTGCACTTGGACATACTGTGCCTGCCTGAGAGGTAGAGACCAGTGGTTTTGAATTATGTTCACTGTCCTTTACCTGTTTCCTTCACTCATCTCAGGAGCTGCTTTATTTGAATACATGCACATCTGCTTGCCTCACTCAGAATGACTTTCCAGTATTCTATTGCATGGCTGTACCATGATTCACTTAACACGGTCCCTGCTGTTGGATACTTAAGTTGTTTCTAGATTCCTTAAATCATTAGCATTCCAGCACACATTTTATATGTGTCTGTAATTTGTGGGGTAAATCCCTAGAGCTAAAATTGCTGGGTGAGCACATACATGCATGCTGTATTGCCGTTGCCAATCGCTTTCCAGTGAAGCAAACTCCTTTACATTCTGGCCAGTGTAGAGATGCCTGCTTTCTCCCACATTGCTGAACTTTTTTTTTATTTTACTTTTTATCTATAGACTAAGTAGAGTTGTATGCATTTCATTGTTTTATTATTCATCGTTATTATTTCTCTAAAGTATTTCACACGTTTTAAGTCATTTGCCTTTTCTGTGAATCAAGGCATCTGTTCTGTTTTAGTTGACCTGTGGTTTTTGTAGAGTTTGGGTCTTAGATTAGTTATTTTTTTCCAGTTAATTTTTTTTAGACACAATTAGTAAATTCCTCATTGCCTCTGACCTTTCATATTCCTTAGACCTAGTTCTGACTAATGCAATCTCCACCCCTCAAAAGGCATGCCACCTGACACCTCACAAGGAATGTGGTAGAAACTCTGAAACCTTCTGTCACAGGTATAGGAACAATTCAAGAGGTTATTATGAACACTGTGCGTGCTCACATTGTGCACGTGCGAGCCTATTTACACTTTGAGAAGCAGTGATTTATCTGGTTCTTATGGTCACTATGTTTTATTTAGCTTGTACACTTTGAGAAGCAGTGATTTATCTGGTTCTCATGGTCACTATGTTTTTTTTAGCTTGTGCATGTTTGTTTTTGTTATTTGTTATTGTAGGTTTAGGAACATTTATTTGTTTCTTTGTTTTGGAACTTGAAAATTTTTACTGTTTAATGAGAGACTTGGTTTGGATTTTTGTTTTGTTTTTGTTATTCGTACTTAAATATAGTTATTTTCAAAGAAATTAGAAAATATACAATAAATGCAATTGGACATAAATACAATACAAATAATTTATTGTTCTTTGACCCAGAGGTGACTGTGTTTTGCCTTCTAGAATTTTCTGTGTACATGTTTATATGAATGTATATATATAATCATGCCTGAGGATACTCATTTCTATTTTGGTGATTTGAATAGTTTTTATATGTGGCTAATCTTTTGTTTAATTGTCTCATTTAAAATTTTTTTTAAAATAACCATTCATTAATTCGTTAACTGAGTGCTTGCTTAAATGTTGGATTCTGGTTCTTGGGCTATTTGATGACGTTTCTCTCTCTCCCTCTCTCTCTCTTTCTCTCTCTTTTTTAAATTAACCTTCTCTAATATATAATTAGCTAGTTCTTTTGAGTGGCTTTGATTCACCTTGCTTGCATGGGGTTGGTGCTGACTCTATGGGTAGAATTTATAAGAAGGAAATTTTTTTTAGGTTTTTTTTTTTTTAAGACTGACTCTCACTATGTCATAATAATGTAGATCTCAAACTCAAAGAGATCTATCTACCTGCTTTTCAGATGCTGAGATTAAATGCATGTGCTACCATGTCTAGGTTTCTGGGGTTTATTCTTATTCTGTCTTGTTTTTTTTTATTACATTAAGTTCTTTAGTTTATGTATCTGTTGGGGGATAAGTGGTCTGTACATGTATGTAGGTCAGAGGACAACATGGGAGAGTCTGTTCTCCTCTACCATGTGGGTTTTGGAAGGTTGGACTCAGGTCATCAGGCATGACAGCAAGTGCCTTTACCCACAAGAATGGTTTAGCCAGCTCCGTATGAAATCTTTTAACCTTTTCTGTCTGCACTTTCTTACAGGGCCAGTACTCTCACTTGGTTCTACTAGCAGCGTTTGATTGTATTGATGATACTAAGCTTGTGAAGCAGATAATCATATCAGTAAGTAATTTGGATGGGATTGAATTGCTTACATTGGTCAGTGGCTGGTGTTGAAGTTTAATGTCACACGTGTTATATAAACACTTTAACCTGTGCTTTCTGTCTATATTTTCCATGATTTTTCTAGTAACCTAGATTTTAGGTTATTTTAGAGGCTTTCTGTTCTTGTATGAATTCCAACCTTGTAACTAGATAGTAATTGTTTTAAATGACCATAGTGAAAATAACATTTTACACACACACACACACACACACACACACACACACACACGCACGCACTGTGTCCACATAGTGGACATCACCTCTTGAAATCGAACTGTTCCTATACCTGTGACAGATGTAATGTTGACACTTCTACTTTGGAGTAAGGTTAATTGGATTCTTTTTTTCGAAAAGCAGTGCTTAAATGTGATTGATGGTTGCCTGTGTAGTGATGACTCAGTTAAACACATTTTGTGTGGACAAGCAGCCTCTGCAGTTGACCAGTCATCCATCCCTGTGTGCTGGTTATGCTAATGGAGAGACAACACCCAGCACTTACTCCGTTGTGCTTGTAACATCCTTTTATAGAATCAGGTTAAATGTTACTAAATTGAAACATTAACTTCCTTCTTACAACTTACCAATTATGCAGGTCTAATACAGTGACCAAAGGTGCAAATGCTTGAGTAAATGTCTTTACCCTCCACTTGACTTGCAGAACTCTTGGGAAAGCTACTCCAAAGTAGATATTAGAGTATTAGAGTCAGAACTGTCTGTCTTCCATCTGTCCTTTGGGATACTCCTTTTCTCATTCTGCTTGTGTGAATCCCTCTTCCCTGTGTGTAGGAGGCACAAATATTGAATGGATAAGGTTGAGATTGCCCAAGTGGGGAAGAGAAATTGCAGTTATTGGTATCAAAGATCAAAACTGAAAATCTGCTTAGTTTTTGTGAACACAATTGTTCACCTGGAAATCATAAATGCTGTTGTGTTTGCACATGAGTGGAGCCTTGGAGAAATCTTACTGACAAATGAGACTTACGGGGTCAGCAGAGAACAGACTGGTCAGGTGGGGGTGCTGTGGCCTTGTCAGTCCCGGATGAGGGTGGCTGAGTGTTTATAAGTTTATCCCTAGTAGAAGGGAGGTGGGGAAGGTCTGCTGTTCTGATGGCAATATAAATCCCAGCTGTGGGTTCTCATGCCCCGGCTGGCACTTTCCAGCTTTGTTCTCGACTGTTTTAAAGTTGTAATGTCTTTGTAGGGGACTGGGCTATGGGAAGGAACAAGTTGGCAAGATTTTATGTCACAGACTGAGTTTTTTGACATGTTCCTTGTGACTTTTAGTACCCTTTGACTCCAAGCAATAGTGGTTGTTTTAATTCCTGTGACAGAGATGTGAGGCTATAGAGTTGGCTATGAATAAAGCTGCTTCACAAAAATGGAACCGGCTGGCCTATTGAAAGTTTGCTTTTGTATAATATTTCACAAAATTGAAAATGTGCATAACTGTTCCAAATGGATTTCAAGGGAAACAATCACCCTTCAGGACTTGCCAGAACTATCTGCTGGGTTGGTCTTTCCCAGCGATTTATCTCATTTCAGCTTGCTGTTGGAACCATTTTCATTTCTCCTGCTTATCAGTTTGAAGTCCACAACTGTGGAACCCACATTCCTAAAGACTCATGGACATGCCTCTCGCTGACAAATGCTCTACCAGTTCTGTGTACCATTAAACCCCAAAGTTAGTGATAAAGCTGTACTTAATGTTCATTGCTCTCGCATTTTCCCACCCATCCATCACAGAGTCTGTTCTAGTGCTTTTTGAAAATAGCCAGAAAAGTTGAGCATTGCCAAGCATCCCTCGGGGTATCTGTACAGCCCAGAGTGTTAAGTCAAAATCCCAACCTGGTCAGCTGTATCTTTCTTTAACTCTTCAAACTAAATTTAAGCTGTTTCTCATCTACTTTCCTTTCCAAAATGAGCATATTTATAAATGAAATGTGATCGCATTTATTTTTCGTATGCACTGGCTGGTTGGATAACAGTGTTCTTAAAGGAGTAAGAAGCCCAGCCCATTTCTGTTTGGGAATAAGAAGTATGAATGCATATTTTAGATGCCTGGCCTTTAACATGTACTTGAAGTTACAAAGAGTAGGGTGCTCAGTACTTGGCCTTCCATCTTGTGACACAAAGAAGACCTGACTGGTCTTATGTCTCCTGCGTATAATCCCATCACTTGAGAGGCCAAGACTAGAGGAGTGCCATGAATGTGGAGGCCATCCTGGGCTGAAGAGTACGATGCTATCTTTAAAAGGGAGGGCTAGGTGGGGGGAGTAAAATTTTATAGAGTTGAGGCTTTTCTTCTTTCTTTTAAAGAGCTAGCTAGATCATTTGAGCCCTTATGGGCAATATGTGTTTTGTCTTGTTTGTTTATACTTTTAAAGAATGTATTGCAATGTAAAAAAAAAAAAATAAGCAGAAGGAAGAGGAGAAAGGAAAAAAAAACACTTTTAGCTTCATGGGATTTGACCTGTGGCCCATAAGTTCCCCATCTTTGTGTATTTCATTTACTTTTCAACAACATGTAGAAAGTAGTCCACTAATGAATATATTGAAGTTTATTAGTTTTTATTTTTCATGGTGATAGTATTTCTTACACTCTTAAAAACTATTTTTGGAGCTCATCTGTGTAGTTCATTTGGTGGAGTGTTTTTCTAGTATCCATAAAGCCATGTGCTCCATCCCCGGCACCATGTAAGCCAGGCATGGCAGTATAGGCTTTTAGTAATTCTAGCAATTAAAGGATGAAGGCAGGAGAAGGAAAGGTCAGGGTTATCCTTGGCCACAAAGCAGCTCTGAGGCCAGCCTTGGGATACATGAAACCCTGTCTCAAAAACAAAAAAAGCAAACCATTTTTGGAGGAGTGTGTATGCAGTTCATTGTGGGAGCACTTGGGTAGTACACAAGAGGCCTGGCTTCCGTCCTTAACACTGGAAACCTAAAGGAAACAGCAACAAAAAGGGGAGAAACCCCAGCAGTTACTCTTTCATTTTTATTGGCTTTTGCTATCCCATATAATTCTTAATCACATGTGTGTGTTCTAGTTTCATTTCTGTAGCTTTGAAAATTAGAAAACAAACAAACGAAAACCAACCCTGGGAAGAAAGGGTTTATTTTATTTGGCTTCTGGTTGACAGGTTCGGCCCGTTATTGTGAAGAATCTGGAGGAGCTCTAAGCATCGCATCCATAGTCACTAACAGAGTAAAGACGTGGGTTCTTGCTAGTTCTTCACCCATTGTCACTAACAAAGCAAAGACATGGGTTATTGCTATTTTTTTCCTTACACTGATCATTACCCTGTACCTAGGGAATGGAGCTTCCCACAGGTTTCCTATGTCAATCCATAGATGAGACAGTTTGCCCACAGGTCATGCTGTTCTTGATAACTCTTCAGTAAGACTCTTCCCAGATGATTCTAGGCTGTGTCAGTGGTCAAATTTACAGCAAAACTAAGCACTAGAGTCCTTTGGTGCTATTCCCACCTAGATACTAAAACCCTAGCATTGCTGGGTTTTCTCTTCAGAGTAATTGGCTTTACCAAAATGTCAGGTTGAAGTCATGGGCTGATAATCAGTCTTTGTTTCCTAAGGCTAGTTGCCAGGTAGTGCTCTCTGACCTCTCAGCCATGTCTCTACCTCTCCCTTGAAACTTTCCTTAGGTTATTTTCATTCATATTTAGTAGTTAACTGTGATCTGTCAGGACTTAGAACTTAGAAATTCCCATAGACCAGATGCTTGTATGAGCAAGGTGGACTAGGTAGTCAGTAAAGAAGGAGGTTAGGGTCTGAGACCTGAACTAGTACATGCCCTGAATGCAGCCAGAGGGTGGGCTTTGTAGTAAAGTCATATTTTTAAAGTACTCAGGCTTCCTAGTCATCTAGCCTTCCCTTGGCTTTTCTGTTGGTATCTATTACTTAAGTCTCTTCTATTTGTTTTTAACTTTCCATTAATTCTGTTGCCTGTTCTGCTAGATTTTAGCTCCCTGTGGCTAAAGTAGTTTACAGTTTTTTGCTTTTTGTTTTTCCTCACATATAACCTATTGTAGCACTGCATTTGCTATAGGTTTGGGTCTCAGGTTTCTGTTGCTTCTTCTGTTTCTGTCCTCATGGAAAATGCATGTACACTTTAACTCCATCGCCTGTATGCATTTTTTGCTTTGAACCACTCACCCTCTTAAGAATGCCAAGGAGCCTGGGCAAGGCCTGCTGCTTGGTCAGAGCAAGCAACCTGTGAGAAGTTACAGAAGTTGTTCATCCTGGCTGTGCCGTTAGAGTGGTTCTTAGATGTGGGGCCTGTCACTGCAGCCCATTGCTTATCTGGGTGGGGCCTGTCACTGCAGTCCATTGCTTATC
>JADRCD010201849.1:49504-83447 GCA_019843815.1 Montemys delectorum
CTGTCACTGCAGTCCATTGCTTATCTGGGTGGGGCCTGTCACTGCAGCCCATTGCTTATTTGGTGCCTCTTACCTTTTCTCACTATGCCATGAGAAAGAGTTCAGGCACACTGAGGACATACGAAAGCTCCCCTGTGTTGGGTCATTAAATATCTCGTTATCAAGCGCTACTTGGGGACTTTCTTACTTTGAGATTACAAAAAGAATTCTATACGCTGTGATAAATTCTGTGTATTGTTTTCCTTTTTTGTCTTCCCTCTTATTACTGAAATTTTAAGTTCACCTTTTTCCTTGGTATGATTGAAATTACAGGTCCATTTTGAAGGCATCTGGAAGCCTTCATGTTTTGTGTGGAGGTAATTAATTCAGAGATCTGGGTGGGCATTGTAGTTCTGGAGCCTGGACATAGTGTTGTGAGGAGGGTCATTCAGCGTGGTAGATGAACAGCACTTGGCAGTCAGTGTCTGCTTCCATCTCAGCGTATAGCCAGTGGTGGCTACTCAAGTGCATTAGCTATCAGAGGTACATAGACTGATGTAGAAGTTGAGGGAAGCCTGGGATTTTATCATCAACACGTGATTCTGAATTTTGCTGTATTGTGATCCCGTGGTTGATGGTTGACTTTCTAGTTTAATCCTTTGTACTAAAGACACTAATTTAGTAATAAAATTTTTTGTTGTTTGTTTGATTGATTTTTTTTTTTTTCTTTCTTTAAGAGCAGCCTGGGGACTGGAGCAGTGCTTAAGAACACTGGCTGCTCTTCCTGAAGACCCAGGTTCAATACTCAGCTCACAGTGCTGTAACTCTAATACCAGTGGATCTGATGCCCTCTTCTGGCTTCTGCAGGCACTGCATGCATATTGTACACAGACATGTAGACAAAATATCCACACACAAAATATATACTTTTGATAGTTGAAAAAAATAAAACAGGGGCTGGAGAGATGGCTAGGAAGTTAAGAGCCCTGGCTGCTCTTCCAGCGGTCCTGAGTTTCAGTTCCCAGCAACCACGTGGTGGCTCACAACCATCTGTAATGGGATCTGATGCCCTCTTCTGGTGTGACTGAAGACAGCTATAGTGAACTCATATATGTAAAATAAGTAAATAATTCTTAAAACTAAAACTAAAACCAGACTTGAGTATGTATTGTGTTAAGAGAACGTCTTCCTTTCGAGGAGGTGCATGCTATTCTGGATCTGACAGATTTGGAGCCACATGCAGGATCCCTGCTTCTAACCCTGACCTGTAAACTTAGCAAGGCAGCTAGTACTCTGTAGCTCCGGGTAACTTCCACTCAGTTGTGTATGGGTTGGAACATTTATAAAGGTTGTCATAGGAAACAAGAATGTTGTAACAAAGTCATGATGAATTTCCTTTGCATATTCTTTGGGGGTGTGGTGTCTCATGCTGGTAACCCTAGCATTCAGTTCAAGACCTTTCCAGGCTACTAGCAAGAACTTGTCTCTAAAATAAGATAAATTCAGTGACTTTCTGTGGTAGATGTGCTTAGGCGTTTAGCTGGAGTAGAACAACATCACTTCAGTCCTAACCACTGGCAATGCTGATGTCAACTCATAGGGTGGCGGGTATCTTCTTGCTAGATTATTTTCCCATCTCCCTGTTTGTAGTTTTTACTGTAGTAAACAGCCTTTGTTTGCTCTGAATACACAAACTAGCAAAACCTTTGTATACTCTTTGTGATTAACAGAGCAGCTTCTCTCCTCTCTCAGCAGGGAGGTTCTGAGGTGCGTGCTCCATCAAGGCTCACACTACATTAAGTGCTCCTGCACATTGACTGTCCACTCAGATCACAGCAGGTGCTGTCCTAAGTAATAGCAGCCCAACACATACTCAGAATGAGTGGAGGTAGCTCTTCTAACTTTGAAAAGCCCTTGGGTTTGATCAGTTAGTCTCAGAATGAGTGGAGGTAGCTTTTCTAACTTTGAAAAGTCCTTGGGTTTGATCAGTTAGTACAAACAGGTTGTTGAGTAATAATGGCCACAGTAGAGAATTAACAGTTCTGAAGGTAATTCTTTGTGCTTTGATAAGACATGTCAGAATTGACATCACTAGTGATGTGAGTGAAGTGAGGAAAATGCCCAGGGTGTGTTCTTCATCCCCATCAAATCCCAGCGGAACCTTGAAAATGTAATAAACAGTGGAAGTTTTTGTTTTCATTATCTAGGAAATCATCAGTTCCTTGCCCAGCATAGTTAATGACAAATATGGAAGGAAGGTCCTGCTGTACTTGATGAGCCCCAGAGATCCTGCCCACACGGTGCCAGAGATCATCGAGCTTCTGCAGAAGGGTGACGGCAACGCGCACAGGTGAAGGCTGGCTCATGACGCCAAGAAGTCCTCTCTCCCTCCATTCCCTAAAACTTCTTAGTGAACTCCATAGTCTCAAGAGCCTACCTTGAAGGAAATGGCAGGATCAGGCTGAAAGAACACAACTGAACACCTACCTGGCACACAGTAGGCATTCGGGTGTATAGTTTGCTTCACTTTACTTTCAGAGTTCCCAGTATCTTAATCTTTAATTCCTGAGAGTGTCTCTAAAGTACTCTGAACACGTCCTGTCTCACATGATGACTTGTCTATTGGTTTAAGACTGGCTGGATTGGGAATGGTTGGTGACTCATTTGTGGCTGGTGTAGAAAGCAGCTTCCTTTATAGAAGCCTTGCTGCGTGCCAGGTCGTGTTCAGACCTGGGAATGGAAAGATGCCGCCTAGTCTGCCCTTCACTCGCTCACTGTCCACATGCTCGGCAAAAGCACAGACAGTTACAGGAGATGGTGCCCTGGGCTGTGATAAGCTCCTAGAGGTTTGTGATAACAAGACAGCTTACCACCTCATTCAACATATTCCGACAGCAAGAAGGACACTGCAATCCGCCGGCGTGAGCTCTTGGAGTCCATCTCTCCAGCTTTGCTGAGCTACCTGCAAGAACATACTCAAGAGGTGGTGCTGGATAAGTCTGTGTGTGTGCTGGTGTCTGACATCCTGGGATCTGCTACTGGAGGTGTTCAGCCTGCTATGGATGCCATCGCCAGTTTGGCAGCAGCAGAACTGTATCCCGGTGGCAAAGACGGAGAGGTGATGTACTGTGGATTATAGTAGCAGCAGGAAAGCCATGGGCCAGTAAAATTCCCAGTCGTAGATTCTGCAGAGTATTAACAGTAATGCCAGTAGCACATTTCAAAACAGTCAGTTTAGAACACCGTGGTCGAAGCCATGATCCTGTAGTGCCTACAGACACATGCTACGACTCATGGTTATCTGTGATTGCCCCTTTACTACCTTTCCAGAATAGTCCATGCTTGCTGTGGCAGATGCTTCCTGTGGTGTGAAGTGCTGTTTTTCTCTCTATTGTCCTATGCTCCATCAATTCAAAGCCTACGTCACTCCTGTGCCCACAGTTCTCCTTAAAGTCTTCCCTAATTTTGTTTGACTCATTAAAAAAGACTCACTCAGCCTGGTGCATTCCCACAAACCGAGACTTTAGACTTGAGAGATTGAGGTAGGAGAAATAGGAGTTCAAGGTCATCCTCTTCTACATATGCAGTTGAGGGCCTGACTCAGCCAGATGAGGCTGTCTCAAACAAATAGAGTAGTTGCACATTCTGATCATTCTTGTTTATATTTACATGGGCATAGTGTGATACTCCATGGCATCTTAAGTTCACTGATTGCATTTACCTTGTTAGTGCTAGACAACAGACAGCAACATCCTCCTCAGCACCCCAAAAGCTTTCTGAAGACTCGCTGTTTAAGTAAAACAATTATTTAAGTTAATACCAAAACAAAAACTATGAAGGACAACTGTGGGTTGGTTCTAAGGGGTTGTGTAAGACCCAGCTTGTCCCCAGGCAGCCTTCCTGGAAATGGAAGAAGCTATGCTAAGCCCCGAAGGGTTAGCGGCTCAGCCAAGAAGGATGGGAAGAAGAGTATAGGCTGCAGGGAGCTGTGCTGCAGCCCTGGGGAGGGGAGCATTTGCAAGTCAGCAGGCAGACAAGAGGAAGGCACTGGCCTCCTGAGGCTCTCTGGCCTCCTGAGGCTCTCAGCTAGCAGAGGTTGCAGGGAAGCACCTTTTTTTTCTTTTTTTTTTGAATCTTTGACCTCTGCTGTCAGTCTCACAAAAGCCTTTATGTGCTAAATAGAGTAGCCTTTCATTATGATCCCTGGCATTGCTCAAGGATATAAAATAAGCTGTTCAAGTTCTAAGCCTTTCACTCATTAATCGAAAAGGCAATAAATCTGTCAGGAATGCTTAAAGAGATACTCAAAGATGAAATGACAGTCCCTGCCCTTAGAGTTTGGAATCCATTGCACAGATGTGTGCATGTCACTTTTGTGCATACCTTTGTTAGCTAAATGCTAACATCTGCATTCTAGTTCAGTCCCAGGGACTTTAAACTAGTGATGTAGTTCTGATGACAGTCCATAGGCTATACATAATGGAATGCCTTCTGGTAGCAGCTCTAAGTCATCACAGTGCAAAGGTTGTGCTGCACGGGGCAGAGCTGTGGCCCTGTTGCTCTGCCACCTTTCCCTGTAGTGTTCTAGTCATAGCCAGCTTCCATAGCCGCAACACTTCCTCACATCAGAGTCTCGGGCCGGAAGGAAAGCAAGGGCAATGAAACCTTTACTTGTTGGCTGGAAGACTCTCCAGCCAGGATTTCCTGCCATATCCTTAGTGAAAATTGGTCTGAGTCACATCTTTCAGAGTCACTGGATGGCCAGGACTGCTTAAAGCCATTGAGGATGTAGTCCTGAGAACACAGTGGAGCCTTTTGAGGAAATGGGGGAAACAGGTTGGGGGCTACCTGTTGAGTAAGTAGTCCAGCATGTTTTTCACAGCACAGTTATTCGTTCCATCTCTAATTCCCTCTAGCCATGGGTCTAGTCTGGCACTCAGCAGTGTTAATACCCACCCGAATTTGAATCTGAGTAAAAAGAATGCAGGGTATTAAGTGTCTGGCATGCTTTTGACACATGGATTGGAAGAGACAAGTGGGTTGTCAGCTGAAGCTCAGACTCCTGCCTTCCTGGAGCAGAGTGGATGAATGTGATAAAATACTGCCCTCTATGGAAATAGTGCTCATTGGTTCTCACCCTAAGTGAAGGGAGACCACTGTTACTGTGGGAACAGTTGGTAGGGCCAGCAAGTAAGCTGTAGAATGTTTTCTTGGCTTGCTGATTAGGTCATTGTAATGAATAATATTTAAACACCATGTAGCATTCTCCCCAGAGATTTCTTTGTATCTTAGAACAGTGTTACTATGGGAAGAGTGGACAGACTCATTTGATTTTTAGATGAGCATTGTATGTTGCTGTACAAACAAACTAATTCCTGCACTACCTTGTAGGGACTACGATCTCCTACTTAGCTATTTGTTGCTCCCTGGGTATATGATGGGCATCCTGGGTAAAGATTTCTTAAAACTGAAACGTAACTGCATCCATATCTACACATATAATAGAGATAGGCTCAGGGACCAGACATAGATGATAGTTTTTTAAATAATGTGTCGGGTTCTCTTGTAGCTTCATGTTGCTGAGCATCCTGCAGGACATCTAGTTCTCAAATGGTTAATAGAGCAAGATAAAAAGCTGAAAGAAAATGGAAAAGAAGGTAGGCTGTGCAGCTTATCTTTTATGTGTGTCTTGCATGGAATTTTTGCATTTCTTGACTTTATACTGACCATTTAGGTTCAGGTGTGATTTGCCAAGTATGTAGATGTCTTGCCTGTGAATAAGTAAGTGATGATTAAATTTCAAGGGCTACGCTACAGCTCACTAATAGACTGCTTGCCTGCCATACAAATACTTTGAGCTGTTCCAGTGGCTGGAAAAGCTTTGAACTGAGGTCATGGATTTGTTTTTGGAGACAGCTTCCAGTGCAGGGCGGAGGGCAGTACTGCCATCACTCACTCTCAGTTTTAAAAAGAAAGACCTGGGACTGGGTTTTGTCGCAGTTTCATTATTGAAAACGCTGATGCTTAGTTTAGGTGAGTTTGGCAAGTTATTAATTTCCAAACATTTTTCTAGTGATTTTTCCTAATTAAAATGCCAAAAGCCCTAAAGTGTGGTTCTTAGGCTTAGAGTGGTTACTGTTTTCAAGCACAAGTAAGTGTGTCTGTTTATCTGGGTTATGTATCGCTGTGTGACAAGCTCCCTCAGCCTAGTGGTTCCCTGAGCAGTGACTTGGGCTTTGGTGGAGCTTGTCTCTGTCTACCTCTCAAGGCTCCTGGTTGGGGATTGGAATGTACCCACTGTTACAGTGGCTCACTCACAGGACTGCCAGTGTTAGCTGCACTTCCTTGCCCTAGACTGCTTGAGCTTGCACACACCATGGTGGTTAATTGTTTTTATTTGTGGCATGTGTGTGTATGACTTTGGACATAGCACGTGTGTGGAGGGCAGAGGACAGCTTCATATGTCAGTCCTCATCTACCTTGTTTGAGACAGAGCTTGTCTTTCGTCACCTGTCAGTCATCTGTCACTCCATATGCTAGGCCTGCAGGCTCTGTGCCCCTAGGGGGCCGGTTTCCACATCTCATCCCTCCTAGGAGTATTGGAACTCTAGGTGTGGGTATATAATAGTGACAACAGGCTTCCCAGCAATACATACGTTCTAGGAATCTGAGTTCAGGTCCTCAGTGCTTATGCAGGAGCACTTCCCCAGCCTCAGAGGTTGGTTCTTAGACGGAGTATTCTCAGGATGCAAAGCACATGTGTGCTTTTGCCTCAGGATTAATCCTTAGAGGTCGTCTCCTGTCACTTCTACCATGTTCTGTTCGTCCAGGCAATGAGACCAACCAGATTCAACAGGAGACTTAGAGTCCATCCTTAATGGGGGGCTGGCAGCATCTAGAAATGCACACGTGGAGAACATCTTGTTTTATCACCTTTGGAAAGCAAACAGCCTCACTAGCTGCCCCTGTTTACCATGAAGAGCTAAGTGTGCTCCATGCATATCTTTGAATTAATTATTACATATACATAGTCCCTATTTGAGATTGTTGCCATCAGCATAGGCCATCCTGTCCTTTCCAAGGACAGTCAATAGAATTCCCCCACTGGCTGAGAATGAGCTGTACCTAGAGGGTACAGGGAATAACAACAATAGAAGTAGAGGTGAACTGTGTTTGGGATGGAGGAATCGACTAGCCTGAAACTCATGGCAGTCCTCTTGCCTCAGCCTCCAGAGGTGGGACAGCAGTCTATGTGGCTACGAAAGCATTATAGAGAGAAATTGCCATGAGTAAGCCAAATAAAAGCTCATTTAAAAGTTCATTCTTTAGCCATTAGCCACGCTACTGGTCCCTTCTAGTTAAATTTTTTTTCTGTAAGGGGAACTGACTCAGGCTACAGGTGAAGTGATACTGTCAAACATTTACTTGCTGAGTGGGTCAAGGTTAAATCATTAAATATTACAAAGAAATACACATGTGACCAAATGAGCTTTTTAAAAATAATTTGTTTTTCTTAGATAATTATTACTAAAAGTAGTTTGAAAGTTGCATCAGAGTTAAGAAAATTGGCTATATTACTATATTAACACAGTACTAGATCTATATTAAAATTTTAGTGTTTATAGGTGAGGTTGTTTTTATTAACTTACGGGGATAGAGATGAGGGACGGGAGTGTGCATGTGGCCCCCGCTAAGTATCGGTCTACTTTACAGGTTGTTTTGCAAAAACCCTTGTAGAGCGTGTTAGTATGAAGAACCTCAAGTCCTGGGCCAGCATCAACAGAGGAGCCATTATTCTTTCCAGGTTGGTAGTGTGACTTGCAGTGTCACGGATACTTATTCTAGAATCTATGTGGGATCACATCATCACTCTTAGTCTAGTCACAAATTACAAAGTATCTATAGAGGCAGGTGAGACAAAGGCATTTGCCACTAAGCTTGACTACCAGAGTTGTATTTCCAGGCCCCACATGATACAAGGAGAGAGCTAACTCCTGCAAGTTGTCCTCTGACCCATACTCTACATTTGTAAGTTTGACCAAAATATAGTAATATTTTTTCTCTTTTTTTTTTTTTTTTTTGAGACAAAGTTTCTCTGTGTAGTCCTGGCTGTCCTGGAACTCACTCTGTAGACCAGGCTGGCCTCGAACTCAGAAATCTGCCTGCCTCTGTCTCCCAAGTGCTGGGATTAAAGGCGTGCGCCACCACTACCTGTATATTTTTTTCTTAATGAGTAAGATGTGTGCCTCTGGAAAATGTCACAAAGTTGTTTAAGTCAAGCCTAACTTTATAGTTTATTTAGTGATTCCAGATTGATGCAGGATTTGCTAAAGTACAAGAAGTTGATGTGGAGATGGAGACCCTGCTTATTCTCTTCCTTATGTTGAGTTTATAATGTATAGATCATTGTTTTAAATGTTCATTTTATAATATGTGTCCTTGTTTGAATCAGCTAACTGGTTTTCTTCTGCTGTGTTGCTGTAATCCATTATAAAACACTGGCCGAAACCAACTTTGGGGAGGAGTTTATTTTATCTTAAACTCCTGGGTCACAATCCATCACTGAGCAAAGTCGGGGCAAAAGCTAGCCAGCGCATTTACAGATAGTGAGAAAATGGGCCTCCAGTTTGAATTTCCCACTTTATTTGTGGGACTTGCTGTCCAGCATAGCTGTGTGATTTATAAACATTAGGCTGAATATTCCAATATATGATTTGATCTACTGTAGAGACACGAGAACTCATTTTTAAGTCAGTCATTTTATTTGATTATATGGTTATTACATGTAGATTAGGCTGCCTGTATCTTAGTAAAATAAGTTAATATTCCAGGGGATGTTAGAGTCAGAACCCATTAGCTGCAACAGGAACTTTTTTGACTTGCATTTCTTTACCAGGCCTTTGGCTTGTTAACGCCTACTGACGCATGCCTTCAGTCTGCCCAACTAAGTGGACATGTCACCCACCGATGCCGTGAACTTAATGTGTAAAGTTTGCTTATCAGTCAGCACTCCCTTGGGTAGATCAGACATAAGAATGATGTGTTTCCTGTGGAGCTTTGCCCGGAACTTTATGGAGACACATAGTGTTGAAGGTTCTAAACAGAAGTTCAACTGTTATATGGCTTCAAGTGCAGTCTTCATGTTTGCTGGATACTTGAGTAGCATTTATTTGCCAAATTTCCTTGCCTGTTTACATCTTAGTTAGAATGTGTGTTTCCTTTTGGGACTATTTAATGTTCTTGTTTGTTGTTTGTTCACAGTTAGTATTCGGTTACTGAAGGAACATTTTGGGTGGAAAGGAAAAAGCCTTATATGCTGGCTGAGGAATAACATTGTAAAGTAGAGTTTTCTAGCAGCTACATAGGAGGCCTTAGTCAGTCTGCCTGGGCCTCAAGCCCTGCTGACTGACTGTATGGCTTGGAAGGTCATTGAACTTTCCTGGTTTTTCTTGGTTGTAAAGCAGAAAGTTAATAATCTTGAAGTTGCTTTGAGAACAAGGCATGTAGAGTGCCTTTCACTGTGTCTGTGTAACATAATTAAGAGCTGCTAACTGTAGCAACATTGTGTACCATGTGGCAGTTTAGCCAGGGTGCCAATAGAAGGACCCTGAGTGGCAGCTCCATTCCAGGGCATCTGCTAGCATCTGTTGTCATCTCCTGTGAGCTGTAGGATGATGCCTAGTAAGTACTGTTAACATACCTTCCTCGTTATTGATGTAAATGAATGTTACTACGACCAAGGGGCTTTAGAAAGTGCCAAGTGATTTCCTTATAGAATGTATTTCAGAGGTTGACATTTAAATGTAGTCCTAAAGAACTTGGGAGAGAAAAGGAAATTTGGGCCTGGTAGCCAGTGACCTGCAGTCAGGTGCCTGTGACCAGTCCTGTTTAATGTTTCTCAATTATTGAGCGTTTACTAAGTAACACTTTCTAGCTTAAAAAAAAATTCCTCTGGGAACTGAGGGTCTAGCTCAATGGCTAAATGTGGGCTTAGTGTGAGTGTGGGTTTAGCCTGAGTATGGTTCACCTTGGCAGCAGAATGCAGCCATAAAGGTACATAGTCAGTGTTGGAATCTCTGAGAGCCTGGATTCAGTTCTCCAGCCAAAAGTAAACAACCAGAAGAAGAAGGTGAATTCTGTTGTTAATCCTGTTCTGCAGACAAGAAAACTGAGTCTAAGACAATCACCATGCGCTTAGCTACTGACAGTAGGCAGTTTCTGGCCAAATCAGGGACGTTCTAAGGTAAAGCCCTTCCACTTCCACAGCATAGTTACGTTGTAGATGTAGAACTCAGTGACAAGGTCACCAAACTCCACTTTCCTCCCATGCCTTGTCTGCCATGCCTATTCACTAGGGTGAGGTTGTCTGTGTAGCCCGTCTGTATCCATACAGTTCCGTGGTGTCCGTAAATGAGTGAACCATATGGTCTCTGGATTGTCACCAGGATAATCTGGTGCTCTGTTATTTTAGTCACTGTTTATTGCTGTGTGTGTGTGTTGGGGGGGGGAGAGAGACACCCATCACCAAGACAACTAATAAAAGAAAAAGTTTTTTGGGGGGACGGGGGTTGCTTTCAGTTTTAGAAGGTAAATCCATGACCATCGTGGCAGGGGTAGCCTGTAGGCAGGCGTGATGTTGTAGCAGTAGCTGAGAGCTTACATGTAGTCCACAGGCAGAAGACAAGGTGGGCAACACTGAGTCTAATATGGGCTTTGGAAACCCCAAAGGCCACCCCAAAGGCTCTACCTCCTGATCCTTCCCGAACAGTCCTGCCAACTGGGAACCAAACATTCAAATATATGAGCCTAAACCACCACGCCTGCCAAACAATGTTAAGACAGGATGCAAGTAAGTCAGAAGATAATCAAAATCAATGAAATCTTACCTCGGTGACTCCACCCACAAGGTTGGAAAGCATTTTCATAGTTTCAGAATGTGGACTACTCTCATTTGGTGAGTTTTAATTTTTTTAAACTACACTTATTTTTTCATTTAGTGGGTGTGGGTATCTGTATACACATAGATGCTGCGGCACACACATATCAGCCAGGAAACAAGTTGCTCTAGCCAGTTTTCCTCTGCCACATACGGGTTCCATATGAGTCGTCTTCGTGGCCATCACCTGGTAAATGTTTAAAAATCTGTATAATACACTGGACAGGAGGTGACTCAATGATGAATTGGTTACCCTGTCAATATGGGTTGTTTGCAGATTCAGGGCTTATGTGAAATCTAATTTTTTAATCTTTTTCCTTCTTCCAGCCTTCTTCAGAGTTGTGATCAAGAAGTTGTAAACAAAGTCAAAGCTGGACTGAAAACCCTGATTCCTACCTTGGAAAAAACCAAAAGCACCAGCAGAGGCATCCAGACTCTGCTTGAGAAGCTGACTGCATAGGCGTGCAAAATGAGCAAGCTGGAACCCGCTTCCCAAAGGAGAAGGGCGGAGTCTATCCTACTCTACCTTGATGCTCTATGCATGTATTTGTTGAAGGACCTATTTATATAAAATTGTTTCTAAAAGAGACATCTGGTTTAATGTCAACTGTTGGATCTGTCAGACTGAGTACCACACAGATCACAGTGAGGCAGAAGGGATATGATGGGCCCAGATGTGTGCTCTGTGCTTGAATGGCTTGATTTAGGAAAGGAGACAGCTATGCTCTGAGAAGGCTTCCTGGAGTAGGTGGACTTCAGAGGAATGTTAGGACAAAGGAAGTAAGGATGTGACGTTGAAACAGTGTGTACAGAGGAAGCAGTAAAGTGACGTGAACTCCAGGAGCCTGTGGCCAGGGCAGCCTGCACGGGGTTCAGCTGCTGCTTCAGCTGCTGTGCAGGCTGAGCTCCACTAGGTGTGCTTTGGAAGCTGCTCTGGTAAGTCCAGCACGTGGAGGCAAGTGTGCTAGAGGAGTTGGGGGATCATGGGTCCTCGATGAAGTCAAGGTTGCTGGGAAAGTCTGATCTTTGTATTTGGGCCTTCCGAGGAGAACGAGGACATTGTCCCTTGGAACAGTCCCCTAAAATAGCATAGCCCATAGTGTGACTAAAAGGGGAACTGTGTAAATATGTTAAGAGTGTAGAGGATTGAGTGCAGGTAGTGTCTTTGGACTTTAAAAGTATAGTTGGCTTTCAGCAGCAGCAGAGCTGGAGATCTGTAGACCACGAGAGCTCATGTAGCAGGTGTTTTTAGTACACAGGCCTGCCCCTGCTGCTCTGGGTGTCTGATGACTGAAATGCGGTGGCCATCTGGTCCGTAAGTGCTTAGGCCCTCTGGGGAATTGACTGTGCCTTACTGGTCCCAGCTTAAGTTTCCAGGACTACTGATGCAGCTTCTGGGTCTCCTGCTGGGGTATAGTAAGCCCTTTGCAAAGGTGTGACACACACCTGCACTGTTGGTTGGACCCTCAAGGAAGGCGGGCATGGAGTGAAGAGGAAAGTGGGGGAAAGACAACTTGATTTGCTTCCGTGTGATTAACATTTGGGTCTGAGTTCCCCGTAGAAAGGACCATCTAGAGAGATGAGGGTTGGGGGTGCTACATGTTCAGTCTTTAAGTGAGAAGATAAACACGTACCTACCTGACAAGAGCTTTTATGCAGCTTGTAGAAAAAGCAGCCGTTTCCTCTGCAGCCCTAACTCTATAAGACGTGAGTTCTGCAGGACAGTGGTGGTGGTGCACACCTTTAATCCAGCACTTGGGAGGCAGAGGCAGGCGGATTTCTGAGTTCAAGGCCAGTCTGGTCTACAGAGTGAGTTCCAGGACAGCCAGGGCTACACAGAGAAACCCTGTCTTGGGGGATTGGGAGAGGGGGAAGATTTGAATTCTTAGGTCTGATGACTTTCTCTCTTTTTTTTTTTGTTTTGTTTTGTTTTGTTTTGTTTTTTCGAGACAGGGTTTCTCTGTGTAGCCCTGGCTGTCCTGGAACTCACTCTGTAGACCAGGCTGGCCTCAAACTCAGAAGTCCACCTGCCTCTGCCTCCCAAGTGCTGGGATTAAAGGCGTGCGCCACCACTGCCCAGCTGTTCTGATGGATTTCTAAACATGCACTATGAAGTCCGAAGTATCTACAACATATTTATTCAAAAACACAATAAAGAGCATGTTTGTTTTTCAAATCAGGTTCACACTATGTAGCTCTGACTGTTTTGAAATTTATTATGTAGACCAGACTGGCCTCACACTCACAGAGATCTGCCTGTCTCTGTCTCCCAGGTGCTACAGTTAAGGGTGTGTGCCACCACATTCAGCTGAGGACACAGTTTCTTGCCTGACCAAACTCAAGACAGGAGTTAGCATTTCTTTTTATATTTTCAGTGAAATTAGAGCAAGCTAATCTCTTCTAATAGTAAAGCTTGGGTAGGCAAAATGGCTCAGTGTATACCTGCAACCAAACCTGACAACCTGAGTTTGTTTCCTGGGACCCACATGGTAAAAAGGGAGAACCAACTACCCCAGATTGTCCTGTGACCTCCATACATGCACTGTAACATGACTATGTACACACCAAATGAGTGTAAAATTTAAACCTTGCAGAGGTGTGTATTCGTTAAGAATAATAGTGACCAGAACATGAGGAATGCTGGCTTGTGCGAGCATGCCTATAATCCCAGCACTTGGTTGGGGGGGGGGGGGGGGGGGGTTTGCCAGGAAGATTATGAATTTGAAGCCAGCCTAGGCTAAAGTGAAAAAAAAAAAGAGTAAAAGAACATGATGTCTTAAAGCATCAGTTTATATGGAGCCAATTACAGTGAACTAAATAACACCACAACTTGGGGCTTGCTGTGTAGCTCTATGGTAGAGGAACTTGCCTAGCATGCAGGAAGCTAAGTGTTCTGTTACCAGCAGCCCAAGAACAAAACTGCAAAACTTGGCTACTTAACTTTGTGATGCTGCTTGGCTGGGGAGACAGGTCACACCATATTCTCCCCATTCCCTTCTAAATTTGAGACATCACCAAGGTGCTCCAAATCCCTCAGCCTATGTTGTGGGGAATGAAAGCAAGTATATTATTGACATGGATGTGACTCGGTCAGTGATCCCAGTGTCTCAGCCCCATGAAAGTTCCAAAGCCTCCCCCGAGACTGCTCCTATGGAGACTGGACAAACTTGCCTCCGTGTTCAGCTGTAAACTGAACTGATACATATACACACACTGAGCTTCCTGAGTGCTGCTGAGCTTCCTGGGTGCTGCGGCTTCTCCATCAGCAAACCAGTCCACCTGATCCCAGCTTTTCTGTCTGTCTTCCCTCGCCATCCCTGTCATGTTTCTAGGACGTTGCTGCACAGGGCAAAGCACTGTGTTTGGATGAATGCTTTGGTTTTCACATGAATGTTCCTACCCAGGAGATGCAGTGTGCTGTTTGTCTAGCCTGCATTTTATGGGTGGTGCAAAGTGGCTACTCTGCACTCCAGCCTGCAAACCCGCTGGACTCCACACCATGCCTTGCTGATGCCTTCTCTCCCAGAGCTGTCAATGAAGGATGCTGTAGAGTCTTTCATAAGAAGAAAAATGTCTCACTCGTTTACAAAATTCTATCCCACAAGTAAGCATGTTTGTAAGCCCATGGATGGATGGATAGAGCTTCAGAGATGTGGGAGTGAGAAAGTTTAGCCTGTGTTCTGTTCTTAATTACATTCTGGGAAGACATGATTATCTCTTGGTGCCTCGTGTGTTGAGTACTTGGGTGGGAGGTGATAATGGCCTGGTAAGGTCGTGAGAATCATCTGACTTTGCACTCTTAATGACTACAATTAAGCATAATGAATAATTTAGATATTTTAAATCACTTCCAGATGTTTGAAAATAGACTCTCCTTTTAAACGGAAAACGTCTTGCACTTAAAGCTCACGTTGCTAGCCCTGTCCATGTATCTGCTAGTGGATATAGATGGCATGGTGTTGCTTCTTCAATAACAGGCAGTGATGGGACTCGTAAAGACCAGCATCACGGAGCAGGAAAATGCTCTTTGGGAAGCATTTGACCAGATAGGAGTTTTGGTTTTCTTACGAGAGTAACCATTCTGCCATTTGCATTTCAGCATCTAAGCCAGTTCTACCTATGGATCTGCTGGAAATAACAGCCTTTTGGGCATAGATCTTTGTCCATCTGGCACTTTGCCAGCAGTTGACTTTCATCATCATCGTAGGTGAGAAAGAGGAGGCCATTTATGACCTGCCTCAGCCTAGGAATCATGACCTCATGTCCCCAAATCACAATTGATTCTTTGGGGGAACAGTGATGGGTTAACAGACCAAAGTACTATGCTTAATTGAGAGCATCCAATCAGAATATAGGAACATTTGAGTTCTACAGCTTCGGTGAACAAAATAGTGAAAGATGCTCTCTCCTCTGAATCCCTTGGGCCCTGAGCTGCAGATGCTTGCTTAAGTTTTATCGTACTCCATCACTTCCATTCTGTACACTTGAAAATTGCAAAATCTTTCAGTTGCACCTTAACAACAGTGATACATGAACATGGCCGGAACTTGACAGGCAGCTCATTTCTTGGTGATACATAAGACAGCAGAGTTGGGCTCAAGGTGTGTTAAAGCACAATATTCTGCCGTTCCTTGCCTTCTCTGTAGCAGTCTGGCTTGTTCAGCCTCTCAGTCCTCCAAATCTTTATTGCTGGACCTTCCTATCAGTTAGCAGGGTGAGATGGCATGGCTTCTGAAACATTTGCACACAGAACCCACTGCTTTGGAAGACAAAAACCAGGTGAAGTGAGAGGCAATGAAAGAAAGGTATTTGTCTGGGAGTGCTAGCCTGGAGCAACTGATTTGAAGCCTAGCCCTGTGCTTTGGTCGACTGTGGGCAGTTTGCACTGATGGAATGAAGGTAACGCACACCTCCCCACATCTTTGTGAAGATTAGATGATGAGTTTTTGTATGTGAAGCACTTAGAACTGGACCTAGCCCAATCGGGTCGCTCACAACCAAACTTCCTACACAAAGGTAAGATCACTGGAGTTTGGAAATGATTCTGAAGGCCCTGTGCCAACTCTGAAAAACTTGTGACTTGCAAGTGAAATAAACTCTAGCCTTTTAGGGTAGAGCATTTCTGCCTCCCCTTTCCTGCACACAGGAGTCATAGGTATTCACTGCTCCAGCTATTGTCTAGGGTAAGAACATGGGCAATGCACTCCAGTCACTTCTGCCTGTGGGTTAGGAAGCCCGGAGGAGCTCTGAACCCAAATAAAAATCCTTTTGAGATGCAAATGATCTTGATAGAAATAGCACCTTGAGCTGTTGGCTTGTCACAACACCTTCTTGTGAAGTCTGTCAACCCCATTATGTAGATGGCATAGTGCAAGACTTGTTAGAAAGGGAGGCTGTTTCCATGGGGACAAGGATGGGGGTAAGACGAGGTCACCTAGGCTCAGTAGGTGAAGGTACAGAAGAGAAGTGGGGCCTTCCAGTCTCTTGTCTTAGCCTCCAAAGGTCAAGTTTGAGTCAGTCAAGAGACAGGGCAGGGATAACCCTAGGTCATGGTTTTGTAGCAGAAATAACCGTGGGTTTTTATTTTGGAGAGGGCTGCCATAGGGGTCTGTTTCTTCATTTATAAAACACCTGTTTCAAGCCATCCACTTACTTAAGTCCTCAGAAGATCTGTTGGTGCCCAAGAATGTGGGCAAGGGTTCATCTCCAGAGCACTCCACTCATCCTCGTGAAGGTAGAAGAAATGCCTGAAAGCTCTCGGGATGCTGCATCAGGCTCAATAGAGGCTGTGTGTGTGTGCAAAGATGCCTTGTAAAACATTAGGTAGTCACATGTTCCTAGGCTTGTTTTAGACCCATATTACAAGGTTAGAGGTTATAGATTTAAAAGAAAGACAGAAAAAAAAAACCAGACAAAAACAAAATACTGTCTGGCAAAAGGATCCAGATCTGCCCCCATTCAAGAGCATGCTCGAGCAATGTCTGCCTGTCTATGGGGCATCAGTCTTTCTAAGGGAGTCATAGCTATTTGAAAAGTGGATGATATAACTGGGCTGCCTTGTCTGGCCTGAATAGAAAACGTACTTACCTCTACTGCAAATTGATACGCCAAGGAGGGTTGATATCCATGGGAGGCCTCCCTTTTTCTGTGAAGAAAGGGAGGACAGAAGGAGGCTTGGGTGGTGGGGGATAATGGAACGAGAGGAGGGAGGGAAGCTGGGATCAGGATGTAAAGTAAATAATTAAAAAAAAAAAAAAAAAAACGAAAAGAAAAGTGGGGGTTAAGATGATGTGTCGAACTGTAAGTGTCAGCTGTCCAACAGCATAGGAAGCCCCTAAGATGAGCTGGCCTGGAGAATTTACCCAGGATGATCCAAGTTTGTCATCTTGTTCCAGGACCTTCATTATGTTTATGTGTGTGATTTCAATCTAGTGTATCCTTTTAACTTACTGTGCCTTCCTGCTTATTTTTTCATTAATAAGTTATATGTAAATCATCATATGTTTATATAAGGATTATGCGTTTTCTCACGTTAGAGTGTTGTGTTTTGTTGTTTGTATGTTTGATGCTTTAGGTGTAACTTTTTATTTTTCAACCTTTTGGTTCAACTCAACCTAGACAACATTTGGCCCTGGTAAAAGGTAGCAGCCGGGCAATAACTGACTGTCAAATAGAGAAAGCAAGATGCCCACTGCTGTGGTGGTGTCATCAGCAGTGTAGGCATGACTATTCTGGGAATAGCCGTTTTCTTGATATTCAGGTTGAGTTTAAGTTTGTTTTGAAGAAAACGTTTAAGAGTGACATTTCAGCTCCTGAGTGCCCTAGTTACTGCTCTGTTGCTATCACGAGATGCCATGACAAGGCAGCCTAGGAAAGGAAGCATTTAATTGGGGGCTTCATTGCAATTTCAGAAGGTTTAGTCTGTCTATGATCATCATGGCAGGAAGCATGGCCCCACACATGGAGCTGGAACAGTAGCTGAGAGCTTGCATACACTCAACAGACATAGTGAGACTGGACCTGGTTGGGCTTTTGAAACTTCTAAGTCCAGCACTTCCAACAAGGCCACACCTATCCCAGCAAGGCCACACCTCCCCCAGCAAGGCCACACCTTCCCCAGCAAGGCCACACCTCCCCCAGCAAGGCCACACCTCTTTCCTCAACAGTCCATCAGCTGGAAACCAAACATTCAAAGACATGAGCCTGTGTCGACCTTTCTTATTCAAACCACCACTGTGATGAACATTAAAGCTTCTTGCTCGGTTGAAATTTGTTCCTTGACATACCATAATTGAAGAATAAGACTCCTCTCATTGGAAAAACTAAGTCAGGGAACTTTGCCTGTATACAATTCAAGGTTAGGAGTGTTTGAATCAAGAAAAGCACATACCATGCAGGGAACATTTGTTTCAGGACTCAAGTGGGCAAAAAGCAAACTGATATTCTCTGAAAATGAAGAACAACTTAAAATATCTCTCTAGAGAAGCTGTTTAAGGCCAAGCTGGAAACACAATAAAAAAAAAAAAAAAGACACGAAGTCCCAGTAAGTGGGGAGGAATAAGTTTGCAGCCCATATTTAAGTCATTCAGCAATAAAAAAGAAAGATAGAAAAGCAAGTGTCTGTGCCTACACACAGTTCCTTAGCTCTCCCTGGGGCTTTTTGAACGGTTGCTTTTACCTCTGTATATGTAGATTCAGCCAACCCAAGATCAAAAATAGTTTTGAGTCTGTAGCACGTATCTCTGGCTAGCCTGTAACTTCTGATCCTCCTGCCTTCACTTCCCAAGTACTCAGATTACAGGCATGGCCACCACACCCTGTTTATGTGTTTCAGGGCTCAGATCCAGGACTACTAGCCAGCTGATAACTTTTCCAAACAGGAGAAGTGTGCTTCTTGTATGCATGCCTGGCAAACACTCCGCCAACTGAGCTACATCCCTAGCCTCATAAAGAGCTGAGTGTGACAACACACAAATCCCAGTGCTAGAATAGGGTGTGGGATGAAGACAGAATGATCCAGGGTTTGTGGGTCAGCTAATCTTGTCAAGTTGATGAACTCCTGTGTAGCAAGAAGCCCTACCTCAAACAAGAAGGTGGAATGATTGAGAAAACACCTGATAGTGAGCTCTGGCCTCTACTCCTATCATGAATGTCTGCACATAGGCATGTACACACATACATACACGTACAATGTGTGTGCTGAGCATGTATAGACTGTTTTGTTTTTTCTTAAGTGGTAAAAAAAGTTATTTGCATAGCATTTACATTATCTATTATGTAAACTATGCAAATATTTGGTAGGTGACTTAAACTGTTCAGGATGTGCTTCAGTGAGCATGTGGACTTCATGATATCCTGAGGAGAGTCCTAGGGCCTATGGCCATAGCTGTCTAGAGATGAGTTGTATTTCATGTTTCATGGAGCCAATGCCACTCACTGGTTTCCTTCTCAGCCTTTTGCCTTCTGTGTGTATGCCAGAGACTTCGCCAGTGGTGCAGTATGAGGAAAGAGCAGACAGGACCTGTACAAAGCAGTGGCTTCAGTGACAAGGATGAAGGGAGGAATACATCTTCCTCGGCCACAGTGGGAGAAATTTTCTGACTTTTCCCATATAAGGGGTATACCTTTTGTAATTCTATCCGGCTTATCCTATTAATAACCCTATTCTGGAGATAAGGTGGGAGATGATAAAAGGCTTTGAAGTCTGGCTTAAGAGTCGAGGTTTTGTTATAGCACAGTGTAAAATCTGCGGATAGACCAGAATTCTAGGCCATCTCACCCAACACTTAAGCGTGTGACTTAGGCTGAGCTATCCAAACTTTCTGGGTCTTCACACTATCTACCTTAAGAAGCAGACCTTGAGAGATATCAGGTTGTCTTCAGACCAGATCCTTGAAGCCATGGTTTCTGCATGACATCAAGCAGCTGAGTGGAGCAGGGTCATGGCAGAGCAGATGAAATACTAGAACCCCCACCAGGGCTCAACCAAGTCACCCCAATTGTATCTGCTACATATGTTCAGATGTGGAGTCAGACTTCCTTTGTAACTGCACTGTGGTCAGGAAACAGCAAGCCAAAGTTAGAAAACCACTCATCAATGTCATTTTAGTGTATCTTCCAGGCAAAAGAGTCCCTGACTTACCTGTGAGGACCTGCCCCTTGTCCTTGGAGCTATCAAGCAGACAGTGCTGGACAAGAATGCCTTAGGCTGTGGAGCCAGCCAAGCTACCCTTTGGGTAGTACAGAGTCTATGCTACCTAACAGTGTGTTCCTGATTTAGCATTTCCTTCTAAAAGAAGGATCCTACATTGCACAAATCTCTAGGCTCCACACCACTTGTACTACCTCCATGCCTCTTACCACACAGGCACCATCTAGAAATGTTGAATTAGAAACTTCAGTTTTAGGTGGGAGAAGCTATGGCAAAGTCAGTGATGTTCTTGCTAATGAGGCTTATTGCAAATGGAAAGCAGCTAGTAGAACTTCCCTGGTCATCTCTTTCACCATCCCTGTGACATAGCTTTGAAACCAAAAATGCTTGCTTGAAGACCCACGCTGAGTCTGATGCTTCCAGTTACTGTCCATTGCTTTCCATTCATGGGCATGGGTCCTGCTGGTTAGTTTTCGCCAACTTGAAACAAAGTTTCAAGGATACCTCAGTTGAGGGATCGATCATCTCGGTTAGACTGGCTGTGTCAGCCTGACTATGAGACTTATTTTAATTGCTAACTGTCTTAGTTAGAACTACTATTGGCCGGGATGAAAGCATGGCTAAATGCAACTTGGGAGGAAAAGGTTTATCTGACTTATATATCCCAAGTCACTGTTCTTATAAGGAAGGCAAGGTAAGTCAGACCCGAGGCAGAACCTAATACAGAAGCCACGGAGGACTGCTGCTCACTGGCTTCTTCCTCATGGCTTGCTCATCTTGCTTTCTTAGAGCACTGAGCACCATCAGCTGAGGGGCGGTGCCACCTATGGGGCTGAGCTGTCCCATGTCAACTGATAATTAAGAAAATGCCTTTCCTTTTTCTCAGTTGAGGTTCCCTTCTCTCAGATGACTCTAGCTGTGTCGAGTGGGCATAAAACTAGTCAGTATCCTAATTCGGGAGGGCCAAGACTACTGTGGCCTGTGCCAGCCTTGGTCAGAGGTGCCTGGGCTTCCTAAGACAAGTGGCAAGGCAAACCAGTAAGCCGTATTCCTCCATGGCCTCTGCTTGGGGTCCTGCTCTGACTTCCCCGCATTCTTGGCTGTGACGTACATGAGTCAAATAAACCCTTTCCTCCTTCCTGCAGAGTTTTCTCCTAGCAACAAAAACCAAACACCTTGACAACCTCTTCAAGCTCCACTTAGAATAACAGTGCCCCATAGGACTGAAGGACCAACGTACCATGCATGATGAGCTTACGGTAGTCTGCATGCTTAGGTTGTGCACATGGGTTTGCTTTGCTTATTGCCATTGGTGGCTGACTGGTTACAACAGGAAGAACCGGTTGCTTCTCTCGAAACACCACAAACAGTCCCTCGATTTTTTTTTCCTTTTTTCCTTTTGAATATGTGTGTGTGTGTGTGTGTGTGTGTGTATGCCTATTTTTGCATGTATATATGTGTGCATGGGTATACATGTGTGATATGTACGTGTGTATATATATGTATATGTGTGCATATATATACGCATGTATATATGTATATGTGTGTATATATATACACATGTATATATGCACACACATATATGTATATATATGTATACTTTTTTCATGTATCTATACATATGTGATTGCATCCGCCTGTGGAGGCCTGGGCTCCATATTGGGAATCATCCTCCACCACTCTTACAACTTTATTCTTTGAAGCAGGATTGCTCAGTAAGACTTAGAGTTCACCAACACGGCTATTCTTCCTAGGCAGAGCTTGTTCTGGTGATCCTATCTATGCCTTCTCAAATTAGAATTATAGACAAGCTATTGGAACCAGATAGCATTTATATCTTTCTGGGAATCCAGACTCTGTGCTGACAAACAGTTTTAACCACTGGTCTATTTTCACGGCGCACGCAAACACACACACCCCACTACTGAATGTTTTCTTTTTTAGAACCTTGATCTTGAACTGTGTTGTTAAGTATCCAACCAACAGTCATTTTCAGCTTTCTTCTCAGAAAACAAAACAAAACTGTTCTTTGAGGGTTTTTATGTTTGCAGTGTGATATGAAAAGCGGTTCTGTGCTCTGACACGGAGTCGTGCTCAAGTAGGATGCGTGCTCTCTAGTCTACTCCCTTAAGCCCAGCTGGGATCACCAGACCCCGCCAGCTGCCCTGGCGAACCTGTGCACAAGGTTCATGTGTGGCCGTGAAAATGGAGAGCAGAAGGAAGTCCAGGTCCCTGGCAGCTTCTTGGTTTTGCTGGACTTTCCTTGGGTGGCCTCCTCAAATTCTTAGGGCAGTGCTTCTTCAATCTATGAGGACTCACTAAAAAGAGTTCTGTATCCTATCCAAAAGGTTTCTAATTGCACAGATTTGGTTTGGAGTCTAAAAATTGACATTTCTCTGGTGCTAGCGAATGCTGAGACTACATACAATAAGAAGTAACTCCTCCCTCATGTAAGCCTGCTGTCCAGAATGCTCTGTCAATAACAAAGAATCTCTTGCTATGGACATTTTATAGCTCCCTCTTCTTGTTCTGATAAATAAAATAAGCACAGCAAAAGGACTAAACAGAAAGCCAAGGCAGACCTCAGATTGAGTCGCCGACCTCTGCATATTCACACATGCAATGCTCATTGAGGACCACGGATGTGCTGGGCATGTACAAAGATGACCAAGACAGGCAGTTGGTGCTTAGCAGACACTCATGGGAGTGTGGGTCAGTTGGACTGACAGCCCGTGTGCTTGTTTCTCTTTCTATGACAAAAGTTCCTGACTATATCGCAACTTAAGGAGAGGAGGTTTTATTAGAGCTCAGTTCAATAGGTTACTCCACCATGGAAGGGAAGATGATGGGGCGGTGAGAACAGCTCTCGCTGTGATGGCAAGAGCGTGATGATGCAGCTGGTCCCCATGCCCCTGCAGTCAAGAGATGGGAATGTTGCTGCTGAACGGAAGCGCTCCTTGGCCCCTTGTATTCCGTCTAGGACGCCACCCCATAAGATGGTGCTGCCCACTTTCAGGGTGAGTCTTCCCAGTTAGACACACACACCCAAAAGGGAGTGTCCCAGGTGATGATTCCACTTGAGCTGACAATGAAGCTTCAGTGTCACAGCCGTGTGTCTGAACCCAAAAGAGGGGAATGAAAGGAGCCCACGGTTTCCGGACATTCATTCTGGAAATGGGGGAATCACAGAGTAGTCTCGATGCCTGAGTAGTCAGTCCCACCTGCGTCTTGAACTCATCTAAAGAGCTTAGCCCGTTTATCCGGGATTCTTCTGTAACTGCCTGGGGTGGGGATCTGGGAGCTGGAATATTAAAATATGTTTGATGAATTGGCCATGGCTTCAAGGTTGAAAACCACTGGTCTAGCCCTCCAGAGAGGCTGGGCGGCTGGACCCAAAGTTTTTGGCTTAGAGAACTAAGAGGCAGCTCTGCTGTGTGGTACTGTGTTCTTTAGATGCTGGGTGACTCGCTCTTCTGACCAAAGCCAGGTGCAGTTTAGTCCTCCCTCACGTGTGCTCAACAGGCAGTTCTGTGATCATGTGTTCCCAGCTCACTAACAACTTGCTGCAGCTCATCAGTTTCCCTAACAAGATTTTCCTCAGTGACAGAGAAACAGATCATTTTAATTAGCATTAGATAATGAATTTAAATGGCATTGCAGCAATTCCAAAATCTCCCTTAACTGTCCTAAATAACATCATGCAGGCAGTGCTCCAGGGGGATTTATTGCTGAGAAATACCCACGGCAAGAACACAGTTCTTTAAAGGCTCCTTACATGAAATTATTTTCTCCTGATACTGTCAGGTTAGAGCTACACTGGAAGGATTTACAACATCTGGTGGCCTTGCTTCTTGGCTTTGTGAATATCTGCTCATCCATTTGTCTCTGGGTGGAGGGAGATTGTTCTGTCTCCTCGAGAGCCCCCATCCCTTCAGTAAGTCCTTTCTACTCAGCTAAGAAGGTCCCTGTGTCTTTTACCTCCATTCTCACTTCTGCTGTCTGGGAATTCATTCTCTGTTTCTCCATGCTAAGGCAATACTTCTGAGAGTCCCATATCGGATTTGAATAGATGGTGCTTTAGAGTGAATATGACCGTCATCAGGTCTGGGACTGAAAGAACCAGGAGAATATGTGCTGTCCATGTGGCTCTGGCAAGTCATTCCTCTACATAAGATGGCTGTGAAGTTGGTTGTGTATTTTTTTGTTTGCTAGGTTTTTGTTTTGTTTTGTTTTTTGCTTTTTGTTTTTTTTGTTTGTTTGTTTGTTTGTTTTGAGATACGGAGTCTGTAGCCCTGGCTATCCTGGGACTCACTCTGAAAACCAAGCTGGCCTTGAAATCACAGAGATCTGCCTGCCTCTGCCTCTGCCTCCAGACTGCTAGGATTAAAGGCGTGCATCACCATGCCCAGTTTGTTGTAAATCCTTTTGGTTCACCTTCTTTAAAGAAAAGGAAGGCAAAGGAATATGTTTGCTAACTATGAGCAAGCCACTAAACCATGAGCTTGCTTGTGCTGGCTCGTTTTCATGTCAACCTGACACAGTTCAGAACTTCAATTGGGAAAATGCCTCCCCAAGATTAGGCTGCAGGCAAGTCACTAAGACATTTTCTTAGTGACTGATGTGGGAAGGTCCAGCCCATGGTGGGTCCTGGGCTGTGGTCCTGGCTTCTCTAAGGAAGCAGACTGAGCACACCAGTGAAGAATACTCTATGGGCTCTTCATCAGCTCCTGCCTCCAGGTTCTCCCCTTGAATTCCTTTTACCTGCTTTGATGATGGACTGTGATCTGGAAGTGTAAGTAAAGTAAACCCAAGTTGCTTTTGGTCACAGTGTTTCATCACAACAATAGGCACCTTAACCAAAAAAGGAAAAAATACCCTCTTTTTATTGTGGTGTTTATGTCTCAGGCCGTATTCTGATTTAGAAAGAGGGGCTCTGGAGACTGGGTATAGTAATATATGCCCGTGGTCCCAAAACTTGGAAGGCAGTGAAAAGAGGATGGATGTAAATTTGAGGCTAATCTGATCAACATAGTAAGTTCCAGGCTAGCCAAGACTATATAACAAAACCCTCACCTAAAGACAAATGTACAAGAGAAGCACTGCCTTCTCTTCCTAGCTGGCCTTCCTGTGGACAGACTGCTCATCAGCAGTCTTAGCTAGTCTAGGATAACACTGGGACATGCTATTCACGAACACATTGAGTGACTAGGTTTTCTCAGTTACATAGAGTAAATGGGCTGGAGGGCTTTAGTCTCTGAGATTCCAGGCTACAATTCCTAATTTATTGACATTTTCTGAGGACAGTCTTCTGTAGCTGAGTTAAAATCTCATGGGAAGTGTAGTATAAAGAACTGAGTACTATCCTCTAGGAGTAGTTAAATAGAACATAGCTGTTAAATTTCTGAACTTGATATTCTGCCTATTGATTCCATCATCCCCAAATGACACTTGTTGGACTGAGTTATAATTCCTTGGTCTTTTTTACAGGGTAAATGCACTTGGTTTTGGTTTCCCAGCATTCAAAACAACATGATTTTTCTTGGTCATCCCCTTTACCACCCTGATTCTCTGTGCCCAGAGGTGAGAATATACTGGCAGCTCCTCCCCAAACTGTTGAAGAGGATGGGCTCTTTGTCCACCAGCCTGATGCAAGCTTTGAGTTACTATTGCATGTAGCCAATGGCAAAGAAGGCAGAATGGAGGAAACGGGGCTGAGGATAGCCAAGTCTGTGTATCGTCATTTGAATCCCAACCCAAATGTGCTTGAAGTCAGATTTAGCTTGCAGTTCTCACTTTGTCAAAAATGAAATCAGGAAGAAGTTTAATTAATGCACCAAGAAAAGAAACACATAGCACAGTCCCAGAGAGTTGGACCCAAAGGTTGTAAGAAACTCAGCACAGAAGTGAGAGTTCAGCTTATGGAGCAACAAAGATAAAGCATGTTAGTTCTTGTTATGAATGGCAACGTTTACATTTCTTTCCAGGTGGCTCTGTTCTGTGAGGATAAGACTATGCAGATCTCAGATTTAAGACTACAGTCCCTGATTTACTGATATAAAGTGCCACTTTGTTTCTCCTAAGAGCACATAGCTCCTCTTTATTAAGCAGCGAGTTTATCAAGAATCCTCTCGTTGGTTTAATTTCTAGTACCCATGTGGTGGCTCATAACTATCTGTAACTCCACTTCCAGGAGATGCAATGCCCTTTTCTGGCCTGTGAGTGCACTGCCTGAATAAAGAGAAACCTAAGCCTGTTGCAGTCCATTTGGCTCAGCTAGTTCCTTTGCCAATAGGATGTTAGCGTACGGTGGGAACTCTTGGAATAACGTGGGCTGGGAAGATGGCTTAGTTGGTAAACTGCCTAGCTTACAAGTACAGGGACCTGAGTTCAGATCTTCAGTACCTACTTAATTGTGTGGGGATCTCTGCTGCTCACTGGACAGCTATTCTAGCCAGTTGGTGATTTATCAAAAAAAAAAAAAAAATGCTGGAGAGCAATAGAAGAAAACATATTAGCTTCTGACCACAGCCACATACACTTACACACACACATGTATACACCACACATATCTTGGACTAACAGTTCTACTTTTTTTTTTCTTTTGGTTTTTTCAAGACAGAGTATCTCTGTGTAGCCCTGGCTGTCCTGGAACTCACTCTGTAGACCAGGCTGGCCTCAAACTCAGAAATCTGCCTGCCTCTGCCTCCCAAGTTCTGGGATTAAAGACATGCACCACCACCACCCAGCTCCGTTCTACTTTCAACTACAAGATACCTTGCAAACTTCCATTTTTGTCAATGTTTTTTGTTTTGATTTTTGTTTTTAAAGGGCAGGGTAGAGAGTACCATTGCAGAATGGTACATACATATATGAATCTACACATACTTGTTCCTATATACACAAATAACTGTGTGCACATTGTACCCACCACACACACACACACACACACACACACACACACACACAAAAGAAAGAAAAATTAGAACAAATATCTTGGAACAATTGTAAATACAAAGTCATTAATTTGCTTGACAGTGATTCCTTGTCTGTCCTAACATCCTCTCAAAATGCTCTGCTAAATGTTGTAATTCTTTCAGGGGCCAGGGGAAAGTCACTTCCCCTTCTAACAGATATTTCTTGAATCACTTATCTCTGTATGTAGTCCATTGACAACACGAAATGACAAGACAACTTCATCAGCTCAGCTAATAGACCAGTGTTGTTGATATATTCTTCTAAATGCTTAGCAGATTGCATGCATGTGTTTGAAGTCTGGACTGTTTATTCTTAAAGGAAAAAGCTAAGACCATTCCTAAGATTTGCTTTCCTACTTTTCTACCTCTTATGGATCCATCCTTGGAGACATGTTGCATAGAATCACCACAAAGTCTGGTGGGACAATTCCAGTCTAAATCAAGGACTGGCAGGGATTCCTGGAGCTTACACACAAAGAACTTCAAATTTCAAACGTTTAGTTTGACCTTTTTCTCAGGTCCGAAAAACACTTTACTGTGACTCAGAATTTGTCTTGAGATCAAGGTTCCAGTTCTGCTTTCGCTGATACCTCAAGTTCGTTCCTTTACCTTAAATGACATTTGGTGTGAAGAAGTGCATGAAGAAAGAAAGAATCAACACTGTTAGTGTACTCAAAATAGGCAACAGGAGTAAGCAGAGGATAAGTGAGGGTGCCCACTGGGTCTAATCTGATTTTAGTCTTGAATTTATTAGCATATTAGTAAGATTCTCATAGAGAGAATTGGAGTGTAATTCTTCTAGAAACCTTTATATGCCAATTAAATGATGCATCCCATGGTTTGTGGAGATTTTATATTCTATTTTCTCAAGGACACTTCTAATAAAAGACTTTTATCTAAGGGAAGGATCCCCAAAGTGGCCACAACAATTCCAAATTATCCCTAGTGAAGTTCACCAGTTTTTCAAGACCACAAAATTCCAGTCTTTAGTGTTTAAACTGCAACTGGTCCCAGACCTTAGCACAATGGATCCTATTCAGGCCTTGGAACCCAGCATGTGAGCAGCAATATGGCCAAAGCAAGAACAAAGATCTAGTCTACCTGCTGAAACAGGAACAAAGGCTAAGTCTGATCCCAGGTTGGAGGTGGGAGAGTCTCTAAATGTACTAACCTTGCCTTTTGCCTTTAGTGCTTCCATTTCTTGCTAACTGTTCTTGTTAACTGAAGTGTTTCAACCCAGGATATGGTCTTTTGTACTTACTAAGACAAGAACAGTAGGGCTCAGGGCTGCAAGATTTGGGCAAGTTCCCCATGCAGCCGCTGGCTATAAATAAAGGCTTTCTGTTGGCTTTATCTGTGTGTTCTCTGAAGGAGTTACCTCACAACAAAATTTCTAAGCAGCCTAGTGCCAGATGAAGCTAACACTAGAACTCCACACAGCCAGGAAGAAGTAAGCACAGTGGACTCACTGGCTTTGAAGCTTCTCTGGACTGTTTATGTATCCCTCCTCCAACACTGAGCTAGATCAAACTTATTATGATACGGTGAAAGTAGGTCACTGGGAATACATGAAGAGGACAGAGGGGGTTTCCTGTGCAGATGCGGACAGACTCTGCCTTGGCCAACCCCTTTAGGGACTTGGTACAGGGAAAGAAAAATCCACAGGGTCTTTCCCAGCCCAGATCATGCTCAGTAGAAAGAAACCCCTGTCATCAACTGTGATGGTTTGAATGAGAATGGCTCCCATAGGCCCATAGATTTAATCCTTGGCCACCTGTTTGGTGGAGCTGTTTGGGAAGGATTGGGGGAAAGTCACTGGGGGTAGGCTCTGAGGGCTCAAAGGACTGCACCAGCCCCACTGTGCCCCTGTTTCCTCCTTGTCTATCAAGATGTAACCTCATAGATGTTCCTGCTGCCAGGCTTCTGCTCTGGCCTCATGCCTCTAACCCTCTGAAAGAGTAAGCCCAGTTAGACACTAGGCTTGGTCGTGGTGCTTTATCACAGCCACAGAAAAGCAACTACTATATCAGCCAACTTAACTTACCACACTTATTTCCTTAGTAAGCAGTGAGGTTTTCTTCAAGACTTGATAGTTGAAGTGTGTGCACGGGCATGCACGCAGATGCCCACAGAAGCCAGAAGTGTCAGAAACCCTGGAGTGGTGCAGTGGATACCATGTGGGAGCTGGCAACTGAACTGAGGGCTTCTGTGTGAGCAGTATATACTTTCAACTGCAGAGCCATCTCTTCAGTTCAATCATTTTGGTGATGACCCCTTCTTGTGAGCCCTTAAAGAGGACCATGACAAGAAACACTCTAGGAAGGAAACTCATTCCACTGTAATTTGAGAGGAAAAAGCTATCTTAGCCCACATGGCTATCCTACCCACCACAGATGTAGTCATGAAAGCCTCTGAAAACAAGCCAACTTCTTGCACTGCTGCCCCCACACAACACGCCCCACCCCCCACCCCCCCCCCAGTGAGCCCATTCCTGAGCTGTTTGGAATGTACTTTAGCTTTGCTAAATAAACCTCTGCTTAAACTGTCCCTATCTCTCTGCTGAATTCTTTCCTCTGGAAAAAACACAAACAAACAATCAAAAAAAAATCAAGAACCCTTTACCTGGCAGCAAGATGATAAGAGAAGGGCGGAGTATGATTCAGAAAATTCCATGCTAAAAATGGCCAGAAACTCAGCTAGCAGTGGGTATGACCCTACTTCCTCATCAAATGACGATAAAGGGCATTGCTCCCTGCCCTCACTACCTACTTACAATGCACACTCCTTTTAGCTCTCTGCCCTCACTGACTACTTGCAATGCACACTCCTTTTAGGGTAGCGACACTGCATAAGCTTGTTGTGGCTGACTGGCTAGGAATTGTAAGGTCATGCTGACCTGGGAAGCCTTGAATTTTGTTTATGGTTACAGCTTGCAATTTAGGGAAATAAGAATAGCTTTTAGCTTGATGACTACCCAGTGACAATGAACAGTTATTCTTGGTTGAGTCCAGTAACAGTCTCTAAAAAAAGTTTATCATCAACAAGTTACTGGGAGGAACAAATGGTTGGAGTAGGGTGGCTGCTCGTCTGAACTACTTTGAGCCTTACTCAAGAGTCCTAACTAAACATACCAGTTTTCTATGTAGTGGTGTGCTGGTGTTTACCAATCCGTTCTCTTTGGGAGGGGAAAGGACAATACCTCATGTGTCGTGCTTTGCTAGTTTATAGTCTATGCATTCCCACTGTGAGAACACAAGCTATTGACATGAAGCCTACATACTTGCAAATATTCTCAAAATGTAGCCATCAGGTTTCATAAGACAGATTTAAGACACTACCTTTTTTGGTGGATTTGTCAAGTTCTAGTTCATTTGTGTTGCTTTGTTTATCAAGACCAAGCCCAAAATCATCAACTAGGGAACCTTCCTTCCATAGCAACTTGTCATGGTTCTTCAACCAACACTATTTGGGGGAAGTCAAATAAGCTCCGCCCTTAGTTGTTTATACTGTCGGCCAACTTACTTCTATTTGGTCCAACATAAAAGGATGTCCAAGTGAGCAGAGGGTGAGAGACTTTGGACAACTGAATCCTAAATGGGATTTCTTCATCAAATCCTCTTCTCTCAAGGTTCAGATATCTGGGTGGCAGAAGAAGAGGAAAGACTGCAAGAGTATGAGCTGGTGGATTCTTGTCTAAACTTCTTGGATGCTTACTCATCCAGGAAACAGCATCTTCCAGCCATAACAAGGCTGATATACATATGAACTCACAGACGCAGCGACAGCACACATAAAAATTGCACAAGTTTAAACCAGACAAAAATCCCAGCACTAAGAAATGGAAATGGACACGAAGTCCCACCACGAACAAGACACTATTCAGAGTTGATATCGGCTAAGAAAGGAAAAAAATCAATTTTCTCCAGTGGAGTGTCACTGGGTGTACCAACAACATTCAAGGGCAGGCTCCATGCCCAGTAGTTGACCAATGTAAAAGGAATTCCATTTTGTTTGTGTACTTTTGGTTTGGTATTTTTTTTTTTTTTTGCCTCTAATAGTTTTTGACATTTGTTTTGACTTTCTTTTTGTTTGTTTCACTAGCGTGAGAAAGAACATCAAGGGGGGTACAAAGGCAGGTGGGATCTTGGAGGAGCTGGGGGAGGGAAAATATGATCAAGATATATTGTATGGGGAAAAATGAATAAAAAAAATAAAAGGATGTCTTGTATCCTGGATCATTCTGTCAAACCATTCATCTTGTTGAACAAAGAAATGATACAGCTTTAATGTTACCATAGCTGACTTTTTTAAATTTTTTTTTATTTTAGGAATCCATGCTGGCTCCTGAAGATCACTTTCCATTCTGAATGGCCAACCACACACTAAGCACTCCAGGCTAGGGTTTTGATTACACAGCAGTGGTCTCACTACTTTTTAAATCTAGTAACTTCCTTCCTCTGGAAACTTTGGTGTGCCTACAGCCGGTCACATTAGCATCTGCTTCTTCCCTTCCCCCACCCCCACTTATTAAGATGGAGTCTCATTTATATAGTCCAGACTGGCCTCAAACTGGCATCCTCCTGCCTCAGTGTCTCAGATGCTAGTCTGCATTACTGCATCCATGAATCTGTTAACCGTCATCAAATATTCTGCACATACATAGTGGGAAAAACCAGAAACAACTGGAGTTGCAATTTCATATAACCTTACCATTTTCATCTTTATAATTTTGCCAATATCTCATTTTTCCCTCAACAGATTCTCAATTTCAAATGTTTCCTGAAGCCTGCTCTACTTAAAGAAACTAGGGTTCTATTCTGCCTTCAAGCTTCATATCGATTCCGCTATAAATAATATTTTCCGGAGCCCTTTGATAAAAGCATACTGGTGCAGGGATAATATATTTCCTTCTCCCCGTCCTTTGCCAAATGCCCTTCCCTGTCACTGTTTAGTCTGTGGATTTCCAACCAGGATAAGCATCCTCTTACCATTTCCTATTCAACCCTCCAGAAGGTCACATTTTACACGGGATACTTAGCCCTACAGGAACTCTGAGATGCACAGACCTTGACAGCTCCTAATAGCTGATCCATTAAAAATTATTTCTCCAGTGTATATTCTCTCTTTCAAGACCCTCCCTCTTATCTTGGAGAGGCTCTCACTGTGGAGGCCCTGGTCCGTCTGGATCTTGACGTGTAGACCAGGTTGGCCATGAACTCACAACTCCATCTGCCTCTGCCTTCTGTCTGTAGTGCTGGGATTAAAGGCCTGCAGCATCATGCTCAGCCAATGATGTTTCTTTCTTTGCTTTTACTCATCTGTGTGAGCAGCTCTCAGGTTTGAAAGGCTGGACTGGCATGTGTGTTCCTCTCCATCTCTGGCGACATGAGACTTAGGAGTCTAAAAGTATTGCCATAACCCTGATATGCCAAATCCTGTTCTTGGGCATCATCTATCTGTACCGTAATGTCGTCACCTCCCAAATCTTGTTCCGGCTGCCCTTCAGAACCAAATAAAACCAAGCCTCAGGACTGTCAAGCCAGGGAGCTGCGTAGTCCCATCATTCAAAGGGGGGGTTGTTCTTAGATTCTGCCCTCTTCCTTGTTACCTGCTGATTCTATGACCTGGGGCAAGCCACTTTGACCCCCTTCCCTTTTCTACTAGATAAAGCCAGGGAACGCATGATGTTTCTCCCTCAAAGTTGTTTTCAAAATGGAATGAGAGTGTTTCAGAAGGTGTTTGTGAGGGAAGCACTGTACACCAGTGAGATTGTGAGTGACATTCCAAAAGCTTCTTGTAAAATGTGGGGATGTGGCATTGGTCCATAGTTGTGGAGTTCAACCAAGTCATCATTTGTTCATGATCAAAAGGATTTCCATGACTGATTCAGTATCACAATGGAAGGAGAAAGAAGGCGAATGCTTTTGCCGAGCCTTTGGTCTTCATTTCTCCTAATTGACCCCTTCCCGGGTGAAGTTCATGAAAACATTCTGACTGGTGACACTGTTTTCACCTTGTGACAGCTTAAGAGAAACACTGGCTCCTGAGGACTACAATTTAAGTACTTCTGTGTCACCTCGAGCAAACTCTTCTCCCATCTCTGGCTTCTGGGGAGTGGAGGGGAAGAGGAGAGAGAAAAATTGGCTTGTCTTCCTGTTGGTAACTTAATGTTGGTAATTTAGAACTCATGAAAGTAATTGCTGTCCTTATCAGCATGTTGTCTAGAAGTGTGTGTGTGTGTGTGTGTGTGTGTGTCTGTGTGTGTGTGTGTGTGTGTGTGTCTGTGTTTATGTGTGTGTGTGTCTGTGTTTATGTGTGTCTGTGTGTGTGTGTGTGTGTGTGTGTGTGTTATTTTTGGGGGGGGGTTGTTGTTGTTGTTACTGCCATTATTATTACATTACTTTGCTGATATAAAGACCTAACTTCCCCAGATTTCTAATGTGGCCGGAAGTCAGTGACTCTCAGAAATCCTCCAGGCCTCATTATGCACCAGGTTACCACTGCTGAGGCCTTGACCTTACTGCTTGAGTCCGACCTTCAGGCTCTCTGTTGTGGAGACAGCCATTATTGTAGAGCACAGGTCATATCTTGTGAGGCACCATCACAAACCCACTTTCAAAGCACATGCATCCTGTTACCTATGTTACTCCAGGGTACACTGCAGGCTGTGATGCTGGGGATGGTTCCAGAGAAACAGACTGCAAGGCATTACTTTTCTACTGGGCTTGGAATACCTGTCACTGGAACTCCAACTTGACTAAACACACAAGAAGCATGGAAAGATCTGGGAATCGATGGTGTGAACTATTTATAGAACTATGGTAGATATGGTAGATACCTGATTGTGATACTCCTTGTCACCTCTTGTGAGAAACAAGGAATTTGGGAACTGTATATAAAACT
>JADRCD010201852.1:0-11960 GCA_019843815.1 Montemys delectorum
AGGGCGCAGGTGCCCATACTTTTCATTCTACTACTTTGGAGGTAGAGGCAGGTAGATCTCTCAGAGCTTTGAGACTTCAGGCCTGTCATGACTATGCAATGAGATTCTGTCTCACATTAAAAAACAACACAAAGCAAGCAAACAAACAACATCAACAACAAATGCCGCGTAAGCAGGAAGGCAGAAAAGCATATGCTTTTCCCACTAGTGCAAATTCAATCAGAAGAAGAGCACTAACCACTCTCTTTTCTGAGCTGTACCCACATAGCATATTCTGTTCTGTTTCTTGATAATCTCACACAAACTTTCACAGTTAAAACAACATATTCCCAATTGTTCTTGGTCACACTTAAAGCTATGCCACTGAGGAGTTCTCAGGCTAACATGTTCTCTAAAACCACTTCATGAGACAAACCTTGGGAACAGCAGTACCATACAAACTAAAGTGACACAGAGCATTTAAATTAAAAAAATGTTACTTGCATCTGGGATTTTATGAATGCCTCCTTTCTTTCTTTCTTTTATTTTGGGGTGGGGTGGAGATCAGACCCAGGCCTGCATGTTGAGCGAGTAGTCAATCACTGAGATGTACCTCACCTCTTCTACAAATACTCTTAGCAATCAAGCTATTTTAGGGTTTCACATTTGATGCAGTCTTGGAAAATTGCCCTTCAAATCACAACCCTCAAATTTATTTCAATTGTGAAATATTAAATTCCTGCATATATTTGGGCAATGGTGACATAATAATAATTGCCATCTTACTTCAATTAAAATAACTAACGTATAATATTAATTCGGTGCATTTTTCATCCAAAAGCTGCCTTTGTTTTAGAACCAGAAAACTTGGAAGCAGAGAGCCAGGTTTCCCCTTCCCCTTCCCCTTCCCCGTTTCCTCAGATCTGTTCCCTCCAACTGTAGTTTATTTGATATGCTCATTGGGATTTTTCAACCTTTCTCTAATAACATGTCAGAAAAAAGTTTCTTGCCTCTAATGAGAAGTGTTTATTCAAATTGCTCAAGAATGTAGGAAGGATAAATGCTAGTCTATATACAACAGAGGATTATGATTAATGTTTACAGCTACAAAAGAAAAATCCGGGTAATTCACAATGAAGAAAAGGCATCGCGAATGCTCTCCTGAGCTCTGGCTACAGACATGACTGTAGGCTTGATTCTGCTTACACAGACTTTCTTAAGGAGTATATTCTGGGATATCCTGATCTGTCTGGTATAAACATGGTGGCAGGAAAGTTAGTACAGTCACCATGTCTTCATCTGGCCACTGACATTGTAAACACTCTTAGATCCAGTAGTTCATATGCATTACTGTGTTACTCTGTACTGGGGTCCTGTGGGAAAAAAGTACCACTATCTTACTTTACAAATGGAGAAACAGAGGCACAAACAACTTAGACCTACCTGGCATATCACAGCTAGGAATTGCAGTGCCAGTCTTTGTACTTGGGAAGTCTGGTTCCCAGGTTTATACTCTAAAGGATACTGACTCCACAGAATACCAGGGAAGGCTACAGTGGGGACTTCTCCATGATTGGAAGATCATGCCTCAGCATGTGACAGGACAGATTTGCTAACAGACCAGGGATCTTATGTTTTGGTGACAGCCAAGGCACTGGGGTTTTCTGTTTAAATTTTGTTTCTAACTTATTTTTATGGTTCTAAAGCTAGGAATGTCACAGTTATTCCCTGGTTTTACACATTCATGAGTCCTTCTGGGATCAGGCAGCTTCTGAACAAAGTAGCTAAAGAAGACCATGCTGCCACATTTCAGCTCTGGTTCTACTCTGTCCCTACTACCTTCAGACAAACATTCATTCTGTAGTTTCAGAAACTGCAAAAACTGTGATTGCATAGTGATGGAGCTTAGCCTTGCCTAAATTTTGATTTACTGTTTTATTTCTAATTGCACATCATCACACACATAAACACACACACACACACACACACACACACATGCACACTCACTCACACACACCTCTTCAGGGAAAGGCTTTAGCACTGTAGACGTTCCATGGAAAAATTTCACTTCTACATGGCTAGTGACTATAATGGGCAGTTATAAAAGCAACCATATTTTACAATAAGTACAAAGACAATTTTCTTGCTCTTTGTTCAGATGCAAGACCCAAGTATGCAAAAACAGAAGTCTTGTGTGGGCCTCTGGCTTCTGTGAGGGCACCTGGGTATACTGGAGCTGGAATGTGGTGAGGAGTGTAGAGGCCTCTTACTAGAAGCAGCAGAACACGCCTCATTCTAGCTTCTAGACATCTAGTACTCCCTTTCTTTGAGTGTGTCATACATTTGAGATCCTCCAAATGAATGTTCTTTAAATGTCACACAGAAGAGGGTATTAAAATGTTCTGTTTATTAGCAAATTCTTTGCAATAGGAGCCACTTTAAAATATTTTTTGGCAGCTGATGTCCTTGGGGAGTAAGCAACAGTTTTGTTGACACCCACACTTTGAGTGTGAACTCTAGGCTATGACACATAAATAGCAACAAAACCTACACTTTGCTTGCTTCAAAACATGCTTCTTAAGGAAGCAATCACACGAATTTTGTCAGATAAAAAGCAGAACCAGTTTAGAACCCCGCTATTTACTTCTGTCATACATATAGTATTCTGGCTGGTAACACTCCATTAGCCATCAAGATATTTCAGTGGACACTACTTACTTCTAAATTGAAATCTCTACACCTTCCCTCTTGCCAACCCCTAAAACAGCTTTCAGGACCTATGGTGAAGAGCAGGGGAGAGTGGCAGACAGTCCCAGTACTTTGCAGATAGGACTATGTTGCCCTTTCCATGTACAGATGACTAAAAACAGGTTTCCTTTAAAATGCTGTACTTAGTATGTATTTAATCCCTGATGATAAATGTGAGCACCTAGATACAGAGCTGGCTATGAACAGCTACAAAGGCTTATGCTTTAGCATGAAGCGCTTTAAAAGAAAGTGAAGCACATTAAGGTCTTAGCCCTAAAGCACTTATGTCAGTTAACTAAGATCTAACTTTGCCTCGAAATTGTGATAACTTTGATTAGAGTACTCAAAAAACTTAGCTATTTATATATTTATCTTATGTATTATATGTATGTATTTGTACATATGCCACAGCATGATTGTAGAAGTTGGATGACAACTTGCAGGACTCAGTTCTCTTATTCCATTATGTGGGGCCCAAAGATTAAACTCAGGTCATCAGGCTTGATAGCAGTGCCTTTATTTGCTGAGTCATTTTTTTTTTAAAGTAGGTAACATATTAGTTACTTTTCTATGGCTCTGATAAAACACCATGACCAAGGCAACTTATAAAAGAGTTTAATTGGGCTTAGAGTTCCAGAGGACTAGAGTCTATGATGTCATGCTGAAGGCATGGCAGCAGATGGCCTGAACACTAGCTGAGAGCTCACATCTTAATCTTCAAGGAGGAGGCACAGGCAGAGAGCATATTGGGGATGGCTTGGGTCTTTTTGCACTATCACTATTTTTCTGACTAAATTTTGGTCATACAATATATTTTGATTATGTTTTTCTCCCTCTTCAACTCTTCTCAGGTCATTTCCAGCTCCCTATGTACCCAATTTTGTTCTTTCTCCACTTCTCTAAAAAACAAACAAACAAACAAACAAACAAACAAAGACCCTAATGAATATAAAAATAAAAACAAGTAAAAGATACTATGACATAAAAATGCCAAAACAAAATGAAAGAAAGAAAAAATTCAAAAACACCATGGAGTTTGTTTTGTGTTGGCCAACTACTCCTCAGCATGACACCTGCCCTGGAGCACTGTTGATATAACCAGTGACACTCCACTGGAGAAAAACACTTTTTCTTTGCCAATGGATATCAATTCCAAAAAGCTTCTTGGTTAGAGGAGGGAGCCCATGTCCACTTTCCTTTCTTACTGCTGGGAGCTAACTGGCTTGAACCTGTATAGGTTTTGTGTATGTTGCACAGTCCCTGTCAATTCAGTATGTACACCAGTCCTGTTGTTTCAGGATGATACTGTCTTTGGAGCTGTCTACTACCTTCTGCCTTTATAATCTTTCCACCTCTTCTTTCACACAGATCCTTAGTCTTGAGGAGAGGGACTGGATGAAGACATTCCACTGAGGACTAAGAACTCCAGAGGCTCTCACCGATTGCCTACTGTCCATTGTAGGTTTCCGTTAATTTTCATTTATTGCAAGCAGCTTCTCTGATGTGAACTGGGTAAGGCATTGATCTATGGATACAGCAATATGTCATTGTGTTGCTATGGTTTTTTTTTTTTTTTTTTTTTTTTTTACCAGGATTATATCATAAGGTTTTCCTATAGGCCCATGACCAATCTGGTCTCAGGTTCTTAATCACTTTAGCAACAGCAGGTATGGGTTCTATCTCATGGAGAGGACCTTAAATCCAGTTTTAAAAAGTTGGTTACTCCTATAACATTTGTACCATTATTGAATTTGTGTCATTATTGCACCAGTATCCTGCAGAGTTGTAGCTGAGTGATATGGAATATGGAAGAGTTTGTTTCTTCTCCAGCAGCATGCAGCATACTTGCCATCACCATGAATACTAGCCAGTAGTGGTTAAGCTTCTAGCTAAGAACCAGTCAAGCTTCTCGATGTTTTGTGCATTGTCTGAAACCCCAAAGCCTGTCCCCTGTGACATACCTCCTCCAATAAGGCCTCACCTCCCAATCTTTCTCAAACAGTTTCAACAACTGGGGACCAGCTTTCAAACACAGGCGTCTATGGGGTCTATTCTCATTCAAACTAACACAGTAGGAAAATTATGATCAAGCCACACTTTCCTTTTTCTTTATTTACTTTGTAGATATTTGTATGTATGTTATGTTCATTTACTGGCATACAGAGCACATGTGCAGTTATTAGTCAGAAGACAAGTTCTGGACTTACTTATCTCCTTCTCCCATGTGTCTTCTGGGGATAGAACTTGGGCCTTCAGGCTTGGTGGCAGATACTTTTAACTGCTTTGGTATTTCACTGACCCCAAGACCCAAGATCATAAAAAGCAAGTGAAGAAAACTGGCAAGATGTAAGTGGGGAGAGCATTAAATCCAGAGGAAGACTCTAGAAAGAAGGTTCTTGAGAGCCCATTTGTTTTTAAAAATAAAAATTACACCTTGATGAGATTCCCAGATTAGCTCTGGAAGAAAGAAGAGCAGGAGAATTATCATGGAGTCAGCTTCTTAGAGCTGCCTTCACCTTCTCTTTTCCTCTCATTTAGTGGTTGTTCTTGCAATCCATTCCATCTGAACATCAAGGTCTTCGTCATCAAAGTAAAAGGGTCTAGTTTAAGTAATGTGATACCCAGAAATAATGAATCTTTTGGTTCTGGGTACTCCATCTGTGAATTCCAGCAACCCCAGGTTTGTATTCATAATGCAGATTGTGACAATACTGGTCCTTTCCCAAAGCTTCTAAGTATGAGTTTACTCATCTGCAAAAGTGATAATAACAGCAACTTTTCTCAGGAGTTCTACTTTGAGGCCCAAAGGAGGTACCACTCACAAGCAAATGGCACCACATTCTACAGCTCTTACTAGCATTATTTTCTTCAAGGTGTTGTATTGAAATCAGCTCTTCTGGAGGGGCAAACACACAGCCACTTCACAGCAATGAAACAAATGGATGTAATTCTGAATCTGAATGCAGTCACAGGCCTGGGCATCTAAGGGCAAAGCCCCACCAAAGGACATCCTGTTATTGAGGTAACTCTTGGAAAGAATGGAAGAAGAGAGCTCTGGCGATTGTAAATCCTCAAGTGGATGTCAGGGCTTACTTCTACAGAGGTGACAGATCTCAGCAGCCAGCAGCTGTTGCTCCACCCTTGCTTCTGAAAGTGACACTCTGATGACACAATCTGCTTCCTTGTGCTCCTGGGAATGGTTCAATATTGGCCACTGGTAAGAACAATGTTCACCGAGTAAGAAACAAATGTTTTCTGTAACACAATCTCATTCTTTGAGATTTATGTTGAAATTACTTTCCAAGAATGGGGATGTATTCTCTGTGAGGTAGCAATACAAGACAGGCTTTGGGGTGAATCTTTTTAGGTTTATAAAGGTAAGCTTTTCTCTGAGAATAAAAATGCTGTCTTGTTGAATAATGCTCAGTACATATATTTTGTTGTTGCTGTTGTCCAAGTTGCTGATCTTGGTAGCTGTTCAGTAGATAATTGGTAGCAGTTTTGTTGGACCATGAGTATCAGAGATTCATACCCTTTGAACAGAACTTAATGCAGCAATAAAGGTTTATAGCTGTATAAAGCTGTCCAGCTGGAGTGGAAGCAACCCACAATATTTTCCATAGAAAACCCACTCAAATGATGCTCTTTTGGTCCCACTCCACTCTCATCAGCAGACACAGCAAACGAAGCAGATGTTTGCATGGGAATTTTCTCAGGGCTCCATTCAAGAAGCTGTACAAGCACCACACCTGAGCAGAGGAGGCAGACTCTACGTCAGCCTCCTGCAGAAGGGTCGTGCTCCTCTAATATGTGGTAGGTGCCCTGAGAAAGCCACAGAGAGTAGGAAAGAAGAGCTTCTACCTCCGCAGACCTAACCCCATCTACCTTCTAGAGCACCATTGAGAAGACAGTGGAGAAAGTTAAAGCTTTCTGAGCATAGAGTTCTACATCCAATGTGTTCATACCCATCCCAGAGCAAGGGCCTTGTCTAATGGTACTTGCCCTCCCTTATTAAGAACACTGGGTCCTATAGTGCTGAAATGTGTGCTGACCTTAAAAAGCAGTGCCTAAGCCACTTCCAGCAACAAACTTTGGAATAGGATATTTACAGAAAATTTTGTTAAATAGAGGCTGTATTTGCTTAAATAAATTTAAAAAAACTGATACAGAACCACATAAGGAAAGAGAAACAAGAAAATGTTGAGCCAGTTTCAGTAGCTTAGTCCAATGCAAAATAAAATCTGCTTTGAAAAATCTTTGAAACACAAGTCTTCACTCAGGAATGTGAACTGCACATAAATTATCACTGTTGTATTCAGTATACAAAAATGCAGTTACCACTTACTCTTAGTATACAGTTGGTACTCAATAAATGTTATATGAACTGAAGGACAAGACAGAATTCCATGAGATCAAAAGGACAGAAGAAAGTTCCTACAAAGCAGGCATTATCTGTAATAGGCATATCTCAAACTAATAGGCAGGAAGTATATTTAAAAAATGTTTTTGCTTTAGGTCTAAAAGATTTTCTTTTCCAACTATAAAACAGCTGAAATCATGTATCCTCAGCCCAACATAATTTCACGCCTAATTTATGGAAATAGAATACCAAAGGCCTCTAAGAGAGAGAGGGCAGACAGGAGGGAGAGGATAGTGTGACATTAAGGCAGAGACCTGCTCACTGTTGTTTGGCAGTGTCGAGGCAGTGCAGAAGCTGCCCTACAGGGCAGCACAGTGAGATTCCAGGGAAACCATGTGTAGTGTGAGGAGGAGGGGGCTCGGCTGAATGAACTTACTGTTACCTTTCCCCCCTTTCACATAAGTCTTCTTTTTCCTGATACTGTCTGAATCTGAAACATCTAATTTAATCCGTTGGAGGGCCAGTCTTCCTTTTATTTCCTGTCTGTGCTGTGTAGTCGCCTGTTTCAATTATGACTTTCTCCAGCTCCTCCGTTTCTCGTGCTCCAGCTGGCTCAAAGTGCACTTCCTTGGAAGGTAAAATGCACTAACTGTGCTGATCGGAGACTGATAGCTGGAGAGCTGCAGTATTTAATAGCTGCACTGATAAGGAGGTTTAAAAAAATCCATTTTTAAGCCTAAACAAAAGGATATTATGTAGCTGTACGTTCAATTAAGAACTAGTTAACTTCTCTTTTCCCATTATGTGGAACCTCACGCAGGCAGCCGACATAATTCATAGTGTTATGGCAAATTTCATCAGCACTGTGCACTTGAGCAATGTTTCCCTCCTGCCTTGCAGTCAGTTACTGCTGATTTGGGACCAGCTTGGTGCAATTATTTCAAAGCACAGAACTGTGGGACTGATACGGCATTCTTGCAAAACCTTGGCTGGCTAAAAATAAGACTGTTTTGTAGTCAAGAAGAGGGGAAAAGTTTCTCAGCTGTAAACACCAGTCAATGTACTTCTTTTCTGCTTTAAGAAACCAATTTTTTTCCTTCCCCCCCCCCCAATTCTCCTTTATTCATAGTGTAGTTTAATTATAGTTTAATCTCTTTCAGTGAGCAGCCCTGGAGACCTTATTGTTCAGCCACAGTGTTATCAAGGCTACAGCTACAATTTATGGGAAGAAGTAGAGGTTCCTTTTAGAAAAACCAAAATGCTTCCTCCCCCACAAATAAATAAATATAATAGTCACTTTATTACTAACCCTTACTGCAAATTTTTATTAGGCCCCAGAGATGCCAGTCCAATAATTAAAGAAATACCTGTGAGGTGTTGATCAACACTTACTCTGTTTAACTCTACTGGGTCAATAAATCTGCAGGAAAACTTTTAAGTTAACAAGATTGTTTGGTTCTCCAGTTGCTGGGCGGATTTGGTTACATAGAAGGGAAATGAGGTGGGAGAGAGCGGAGGGGCATTCATAAGCAAAACCCAACCCTGTACACATGGAGCCACAGGGTACAGGGCTGTGCGGCAAGTGACAGAGTGAATTTATCAGGATATTATTTTTGCCACTTTTAGCTCACAAATATCATTTAGTGTCTCTGAGTGTGAGTGTACACTTTTAAAAAGTTGTCAAAATCCTAGGGGTTTTAGTGAAAGGGTAGGTAAAATGTGGCTGTTCACCAGAATTCCCCAAGTACAGACTACTACTGGGCTGGAAAGAGCTTGTTACTATTTTTTTGTTTCTTTTACAGTCTTCAGTCTGTAACTGCTTTATGGTCAATTTGATTCAGAATGCATTTGCTCTCAAGAAGCAGGAACAATAAAACTCTTCTTGTAGCTTGCCAGTGCTTATAGCTCCTTGGAGGGCTTAACCTATCGCACCCTGACATGATTCTAACGGAAGCCTTTGTGATGCCCTGCACTGACCTTCAGACTGAAATCACAGCCAAGCAGTGGCCTCGGGCCCCTGGCACACCAGGACTATCGTGGCCTACTCTGAAGTTTGGCATCACCATGGAAATTGGTCTCAACACCTCTGCTCTTCTCTTAGATACTTCTGGGATTCTAAGTGGAAACCATAGCCTTTATGCCAATTTTGCTAGTGAATCCTATCTTCAGAGCACGCTATTCTTCTCAGCTGTTGCCAGTAGGCTGACAGGTGCTCCTTCTACCACACCACCAAATCTTTTTTTTTTATTTCCATACATGCTTTCATTTCAAAGTATGGAATTTTATTTTTACATGCCATGGGCATGTTTATCTGTCTTCTGTTTTAAAATTTTAAAAACGCTTACAATCATCTGCTTATTTCCATTGATAGTTGAAATATCAGAATATTTTTATTTGTACATTTTTATTATGTTTTAAATGTGTGTGTGTGTGTGTGTGTGTGTGTGTGTGTGTTACACACATGTGCCACAGCACAGAGGATAACTTGGAGGAGTAGGCCCTCTCTTTCCCCATGTGTAACCCTGAGATCTAACTCAGGTTGCCAGGTTTGCTTGGTGAACCACTTTCCTGTCCCTCCTTAACATTTTCTAGGCTGAGACATTCTTTGCCAAACTTTAAGTCACAGCAGTTTAGTAAGTCAGTAGAATAGTTTTCCAAGTGCTTCAACAATATTAAAGCCTTTGTTTGAGAGAAAACACTCAGCTTTCCAGTTATCTTGTAGTCAACCTTCTAAACAGATCAAATGGCTTTGTATTTCACATAAAATTAAGATAGATATCTTAGTGGCTATTAGGAAGGACCAGTTAGCCCCCATTTTATCTTATTTGTGAGGTGATAGGTCTGTCTTCAATCGCATAAAACTTATATCTTTATATTGTCTTTTTAATCTTTTTTTTGAGTTTTTCATATCTGAGTACTCCATTTACAACAGGTCTGTGCTCCTCTTCCCATGCCACCTCTCAAAAACATGACATCTCTTCTTCTTTAATTATTGCTACACAAAGAGAGATGCACACACAGACACACACGCAATCCTGCTGAGTGCATTTCAGTCTGCTCATTTATGTACTTGTTTAGACTGGATAACCTGTCAGGGGTCTTGTCCCTGGAGAAGACTGATTAGCTGTTTTTCTTTTAGGGGTAAGGCCTTGTGAGATTTTCCTCACCCACATTAGCATGTCTACTGGCATTGCTACTGTGTCAGTCTTGTTTAGATGACTGTATGTTTGAAATGTAATGGGTGTAATTTCCCTGGCATATGTAGAAGACAGTATCTAACAACAGATGTCCTTACTTCTCTGGCCCATATGCTCATCCCACCAACTCTTTTGTAATGTTCCCCGAGTCTTAGGTGTAGGTGTGTGTTGCAAGTGTATCAGGTGGAGTGGGTACTCCATTGTCAGTTTTTCCTGCACTTTGACCAATCATCTTTATAACAAGTTCTATAAGAAACTTATTTGTTGAGTTCTTTCAGATGTTCAATGTTATATAAATTAATTTTATTATATATTGAAGTTTGTGAATTGGTATTTGTGTGCTACTTTTCCTACTGTGTATTTTCTATGCACTTAAATATTTTAAGATATGCTGACTGTTTTCTGAGTAGGATAAGCATATATTAAAAATCTGTTTGGATGTGTTGTGAGGTTCTACATATGTGCTATTTTTACAGGGTCACAGGTATCCTGTCCAATTGCTATATGTAATTCTGATAGGCATTCTAAAAGTACCAGGTAGTGCTCCTCATAGTATGACCCTGGGGCTTTTGGAGTCAGGACTGCTTTTTATCTGCTCTTTAGGGAAAAATGTTTTGCAAAATGGGTCTCGGACTGCAACTCTAATGTACAGGCAGTCTCTAGATCATGCTTGTGAAACTTAGACTCCGTATTGTGTCAGAGAAGGAATCCAAAGCTTTCTATCAATCAGGCCTGTAAGAAGACTTTCATTAGAAAGTTCTGAAACAATGCTACTCTTTTTGTTGTGATATATACATATTTGAAATTTAAGATTTTTTTAAATGTTATGCATAGGAAAACACTATGTATTAACAAGTTAATAATATCTTTTACAGTTGTATGTTTATTAACTAGTATGGTTGATAGAATAATATACATAAACAGAAGTGCCTACTGATTGATTATAATTTAGAGTAGGGAGGGATTCTGAGACAACTATAGTTTGGCTTAACTTTGTACAGAGCCTGAAGGCTGTGTCCAATTGTGGGCTATTCTACTGTATAGTTCCAATTTACATAAAAATGCAGATGGTACGACTGTATAGTATATGTAAAATGCATCTGGGTAAAACGTTTTAGTTTAAATAAAAGTGTATCATACACTGGGGAAGTATGTAGTATGTTAAAAAGCAGTTGTACAGATTTGAAATAAAGGTATTCCTACCATTTTTTCATTGGCTGTTTAAATACTGAACATTAGTAACAGTTCTTAGAAACTCAACTTTGGGCTACCTTAGATAGTAATTATGTTGACAATGTAAATCAAAGACTGGATTTTGGTCCAGGTGTTCTATCCATTGTCAAGAAAGACCTTGTCCACATGAGTATAGACAGGTTCATGCAGACACACACAAATGCATGTACACAGCTCCTCAGCCCCCAATTCTTAACTGAGGCTTGAGTTTGGTAGGTTTATTTGTAATTTGAGAAATCAGGGTTTAGATACCTCATATTCAATACTACCTATTTAGTTTTGGAACTAAGGCTTTCTGTTAGTGTAGCCACTAATATTTGTCAGTAACAGAATGAATTAACATTGCATTGGTTACATTTTTCAGTGATTACAATCAGGCAAAGGGCTCTTTGTCACACAGACACCTACTATTATGACATAATGTTTGATCTAATCAACTGATT
>JADRCD010201853.1:6756-16865 GCA_019843815.1 Montemys delectorum
TCTCTCTCTCTCTCTCTCTCTCTCTCTCTCTCTCTCTCTCTCTCTCTCTCTCTCTCTCATTTTTTCTTCTCTTTTTGATGAGACCCTGTCTCCAACAGCATCACTAACTGAAGATGATCTTGGGCTTCTGATCCTCCTGCCTCCACATCCTGAGCTCTGTGATTACAGGCATGCACTACTATGCTGGGAATGGAACCCAGGGCTTCAGGTGAGCAGGGCAAGCATTCTATCCACAGAGCCACATCCCCAGCCCCAAGTCCCAAAGTCAACCCACACGGCTGGTCTCCTGCACTTGCGCTTTCAGTGAGTATACAGGCAGTTCTCCCTTTGTCTCCGCTGGGGAGTGGTGTTCTGGCAGGGGTCTGCGTGTCCGCGCTATTGGACTTCTGTGCCGTCCTGGAAAGGATGCCCCACAAGAAGGGTGTAATCCAAACAAGGTCTATATGAATTCCCTGCTGGGCTTTGATGGTGCCCTAACCTCGCAAAGGAACAGACCAGAAGGAGGCAGCACAAGAAAGCAGAGTTCAGGTAAAGGGCATTGAGAGCAGCAAGGCTTCTGATGCGCCTGTCTGTCACACCCCTGGAATCATCTGCCCTGGAGGAGTGGTGTCAGTGGCCTTTTGGTTGACTGAGCCCCAAAGGCATTTATGTTCTTTTAGCATAGCCTTGTACCTGAGTTTTCAGATAGGGAGGGGCCAAGCTAAGGGCTGGGGGTGTGGCTTGCCTGGTTTGTATGAACCCCCAGGTTTCATCTTCAGCACTACATATATCAGGTGTGGGGTGCACGCCTGTGATCCCAGCTCTGGGAGAGGTGGAGACAGGAGGGTCAGAAGTTCAAGGCCATTCTTGGCTGCATAGTGTGTTTGAGGCCAGCCTGGGTTCCGTGAAGCCCTGTCTCTGAAAGGAGGTGTTCTGAAGTATCAGGTAGAGAGTCAGAGGAGCAAGGCTGGCAAGTCAAAGCCAGGGTTCAGCCTCCCAGCCTCCCAGCCTCCCAGCCTCCCAGCCTCCCAGCCTCAGGACTGCGAGTGCTCGACACTGTCCTCTGTTATTATTAATGTGGGTTTCGGGGCTCAAACTCAGATCCTTTACTTTCGGGACAACTTCCTTCCCGACTGAGTCACCAGCTCCTAACTGGGCTTTTGTGCCTGAGAGTCACCTTGTCCCCCGTCTCTAAGGTCTGGTAAGTCCTGTTCCTTCTACTTCAAAGCCACCTTGTCTCCCAGGTGTGGCAAGAACACGTAATGTTTACCTTTCTGTGCTTAGCTTATTTCACTAAACAAAATGCTCTCTAGGTTTCACCTACATCATCACAAGCAATGGGAATTCATTCTTTTTTGTGGCTTAGTAGTATTCCACTGTGCATTGTATAAACCACATTCTCTATGCATGTGTCTGCAGATGGACACCTAGCTTGCTTCTGTTTCTCACCTACTGTATCGAAATAATGACACAAATGATATCGGTCAGTCACATGGAATTCATTTTTTCCTGAGGCATAGTGTAGCCCAGGTTCTACTTGAACCTATAATTCTCCTGCCTCAGTTTCCCAAGTGCTGGGATAGCAGGTGTGTGTCATCATATTCTGCCGTTTTCAGCATCAGAGAAAGCTCCACACTATCCAGTCAGTGCTATGGATTCCAAGTTCCAGTTTGTCAACCGAGAACAGGCAGGACTCTTCAGCCATTCATGCCTGCCCCGATTCATTCATGAGACGGTTTTTTAACTTTTCCCTGTGCTCAGCCCTGGGCTGTCAGAAGTGACTTTGAAGTTTCCCTTGCTTGCAGATCCACACCCACTCACTCTCTACCTCCGGATCATCCCCACGTGGAAACTGAGAAAAGCCTTCGCCTACACCCCAGGGCTCTTGGCTCCGTGGAGTCTCACTCTGTGGAATGAGTGGGGAGCTGTTGTCCCCAGAGTCCACGGGGGGGGGGGGGGCTGTGACTGCACATTGCCATGGAGATGCAGGCTGTCTTGAAATCCATACCACCTGCCACCCACTCCCGAGGCTACGGCTTTCCGAGTTAAAAGGGCCTGGCTAGACTCGGAGGTCTGTGGTCTACTAGGCCCTTGGGCTCCTCATCCCTTGAAAGCTGTTTTGATTGTCTCTGACATAAGCAACAATTTCACAGATTCAGTTTTTGTCTGACTTTGATGGATGGAAAAGCTCATTGTAAACCCCCAAGTGCCAAGCAGATGGCAGAGTTTCTTTCGGAGTGTGCAGAGAGTGGTGCTGCGGGGAATCAGGAAGAGCCAGGCACTGAGACCTGTAGAGCTCCCTGGAATAAACCCTTGCATTAACGCCAACATCTACCCTGCCTTTCTCCGTGATTTAATAAACCTGCCAAAAGCTGATGCGGTGGCTCACGGCTGTCATCTTGGTTGGCACTCCTGGAGCTGAGGCAGGAAAGTTGCCACAAGTTTGAAGCTAGCCTGGGCTACATCTTGAGTTCGACTCTAACCTGGGTTAAAGTATTAGCCTTTGTCTGAACCCTTTCCTTAACAAAACAGTAGCCCAGTTCCTGCTCACCCACTAGGCTTCCTGGGTTCACACCAGCTCTGCTTCCTGGGTTCACATCAGCTCTGTTTCCTGGGTTCACACCAGCTCTGCTGTGTCTCTGGCTGTGCCTCTGGGATCCCACGTCAGCAGTTAGCCTGCCATGTCTAATCCTAATCTGGGCAGTGGTGATGTAACAGAGCAGGCCTCTCTTAGACCAAAATAAAGAAAGACATGGTGAGAGAGTGTATAGGCAGCACTTAGCACATAGCCGGTGCTCAATAAATGGTAGCCATTGCTGTGTGTGTATCGTGTGTCAACTGCCTTGACAGTAAAAGGTCTGCACAGACCCCTCACAATGGCAGATGGTACTGCTGGCCCCAGTCCTGTCACCAGGCCCCATGAGCAAGCTCTTCCAGGCTCTTCCAGATCATTCTGTCACCCACCTCCACTGTTCAGCATTCTCCCTGTGCCCTGCTCCAACCAAACAGAACCACATCCCCCGGCAAGGCCCCACTGGGAGCACACTCTCAACATAGCCATTTTACAGGTGGGATGGTTAAGACCAGGAGGGTCAATGTGTGCTTGGAGTCCAGAAGCCCCGTGGAAGGAGAGGGAGGACTTGAGTCTGGAGTCATGTTTTAGAAACAAAAGAAAGCAAAAACAAACAAAAATGATTTTCTTTTTTAGAAAAGAGAAGAGTTTCTTGATTTTATCTATTTTCTTTTTTTTTGTGATAATAGTCTAATTAAAATTTACTCTGCATACATCCGATTTTGGTAACTTTTGAGACAGTTTACTATGTAGTTCAGGTTGTCCTGGAACTCTCTCTATAGTCCAGGCTGGCTTTGAATTCTTAGTGACCCACCTGCCTCTGGAGCAAAGGTGTGTGCCAGCAAGCCTAGCTATCCTGAAGTCTTTTAAATAGTTTGAAATGGAGCCCAGGTAGAAGCAATGGTTCTATCGCTGGGCTATACCACAGCCCCATGCTGTGTATACTGTATATAATACAACATAGTTTTATATTACATTTAAGTGTGTGTGTACATGCTGTGGCAAGCCAGACCATTCTCTGCTTCTACCACGTGGGCCCTGGGGATTCAACTCAAGCCATCAGGCTTAGTGGCAAGCACCTTTACTCACTGAGCCATCTCATGGCCCCACACTGGTGTGATCTTTGGTTTACTGAGTCATTACAGTCAACTGTCACTACATCTGAGTTTACAACATTTCCATCAGTCTCCAAAGAAAACCCAGACACTGTTTCTCCTTCCCCCAGACAGAGCCTCCCTTATGCCTTTCTCCTGTCTTCCTCATATGACAAGAACAGAGCACAGCTGCTGTGCTGTGTAAACCTCACCCACCTCCATAGGAAGTTCAGGGAGAGTCCAGGAACTACTCACCCTGCACTCCAGACCTTGGGACAGGGAATACTTCATTATTATCTGGCAAGGCCTCATGTAGCCCAGGTGGACCTTGAACTCGTTATGCAGCCAGGGATGACTTTGAACTTCTGACCCTCTAGCCTCCATTTCTGCAGGGCTTGGACACAGGCTGCTTTCACCAGCATACTGGGTTTCTGTGGTGCTGAGGATGGGACCCAGTGGTCTTGAGGGCCCAGTCACCCTCATTTAACTTTATCACTTGCCTTCATTCTTGCCCCTTCTTGGTTTGGGGCAAAGCAACAGAGCAGAGTTACGTTTGTGTGTTTGAATGCAGGTTTGTCCATGGAGGTGTGGCTGCCCAGGGAGCGCAGAAGGGGGTTTCAGATCCCCTGCAGCTGGAGTTCCAGGCAGCTGGAAACTGAACTTGGGTCCTCTGTTATGGCAGTAGGTATTCTTAATGGCTGAGCCCTCAACCCCAGTGTTGCTGTCTGACCAGAGGCATCTTTAACAGTGGGTTCATCCTCTGCCTTGGTCCCCTCCTTCCTCTACCAGCTGTGTGGCAGAGTCGAGTGCCTGGGATGGAGGAGCTATGATTGGTACTGCCAATCAAGACAAGACTATCCCCAAAGTGTGTTTGGCACTTACAAATGAGGTCGCACTTCATTCCTGGTGTCAGTAAGTGAGTGAGGGACACGGCAGTCAGATTGCTTACTCTAAACAGGGCCTCGTTTAGACACAGGGGTGGAGAGCTGGGAGAGGGTCAAGGATGCAGACCCCAAGCAGGCCACTCTTTGGGCTTTGAGAACTTGGTTAGCAGTGTTCCCCGTGAATAGGCAAAACGCAGGTAGTGGGGCAAAATCACCTCTCTTCAGAAACCCGGGTCTTCTATTCCTAAGCAGTGCCTGGTGGGCATGGGTGGCCGTGAGTTTCCTGCATAGTTTCCCCAACCCCCTGCAGCAATCCTGCTGGCATTTGGAAAGAATTTAGCATCCCTCCAGTCAATTCCATGGTTACACTACAAGCTGGGGCAATGGGCCTCCTGGGAGCCTCCTCCCCAGGGCTCTGGAGACACATACGCAGGCTTAAAGGGCAATTTCTGTCCACAAAAGAGCTATTCCACTCCTTGGTGGACCCCAGGGACTTTGCTGTAGAAGGAAGCCAATAGTTTTTTTTATTAAATTGTGGAACTTTGGAGTTGTGAAGGGAAGTTCCCAGAGCATAAAAGGCCAGACCTGCGTTAAAGAGTCTACAAGGTCAAATGACTGAACTTGGTGATTATGGAGCGTTAAAACGTTGCAGTCCAGACCCAAACTATCTCTGGCTATCTTCAGTCCCTTTAAAAGCCAATCATTCCCTCCCCTGTGTCTGATGGAACGTCCTTGTGACTATCGAAACTTTTAAAGCGTATTCTTAGGGGCCAGGGGACGGCTCGGTGGTTAAGAATGTTCACCGTGCAAGCAACGAGGACCAGGGTTGAGTCCCCAAAAGCTTGTAAAAAGCTGCATACGGAAGAGGAGACATTGGGAAGTGAAGATGGATAGATCCTGGAAGCTCACTGGCCAGGCAGCTGGGCTGAGACCCTGCCTCAAGGCAGGAAGGTACCTGACGTCCTCTGGCCCCTACATGTGTGCACATGGGCGAGTGCACCCCCATATCCACCTGCACAACACACACACACACACACACACACACACAGAGACACACACACACAGAGACACACACACACAGAGACACACACACACAGAGACACACACACACACAGACACACACACACACACAGACACACACACACAGACCCACAGACACAGACACACAGACACAGACACTCACACACACACACACACACAGACACAGACTCAAACACACACACAGACACACACACACAGACACTCACACATACACACAAACACACACACACAGACACACACACACTCATGAGCAATGTATTCTTAACAACCTCCTGGCTTCCACCAATTCAAGAGCTATGCATGTTATCAGACAGCATCTGAAACCCAGGACGGGGTTTTAGAGGTAACCCATGCCCCCTGTGGCTCCCAGCAATATCTTTGGTAAATGCCTTGATTTATGACTTTCTTATATAACTAATAAAATCTCATACAACCACTTCGGCAGTGCGACTTGGGATTTGAAGAAACATGAATCGTGCTCATAAGCCTCTCGTATTCGGCTCCAGAATAAACTCTCTCTTATTCCCTTTGAGCTGAGAGCCGTATTTTCTCGTCGACAGATCTGAAGTCTTTGAGGGTTTAATGCGTGTGATTGTGAACGACCCAGCGTTCCCTACCGCCGTGGTGTTGGTAGCATCGTTGACAATGACAAACGTTCACTGCAGGGCGTGCCGTCTTCCAAGGCCTCCTGTGCCATCCTGATCGGCAGGTGTGTCAGCTTTGATTCTGCGTGGCTACAAGGGACTTAAAGCTGCCTTGAGCGCTGCTCTGGAACTTGGCTCGGTGAGCCGAGCAGCTGCCATCTTGGTCAGATCAGCCAGTCCCTGCTTACAATGGTCCACCATGGGTATGGGTGCACACCTTTAATCCCAGCAGTTGGGAGGCAGACACAGGCAGATCTCTGTGAGTTAAAGACCAGACTGACCTATAGAGCAAATTCCAGGGCTACACTTTGAAACTCTGTCTCAAAAAAGAAAAAAAAAATGTCCATTAGTAGGCTGTTTGAGAACTGGTGACGTGGTCTTACAGGAGAGGGTGGGAAGGGTCATTGGTCCCTCACCTAGATTCCAGCCATTTGCATGCAGTTCCTCCCTAAATGCTTTAGAGTGCCTAGGCTGGGCGGGGAAGGTATTGGGTGGGGAAGGGTAGTGGAGGGGCTTCTTGGTCCTGAGTCAAGTGTGCTGACACTGTTGGTTTCAAGCAGGCACCTAAATAAATGTCTTTCTATGGCCTGTTGGCCATTTCAGAAATTTAAAAATGTAATGGTCAATTCATTAGAAAGAAACATCTGGCTGGAAAAGAAGAAAGAAAAATGGAAAGGTTTCATCCACGCAGCTACGGAGAAGGCATCAAGCGTACTGGGTGTAGACTTTCCATGTGGCTGCTTTGCGGTCACCCATGCTCACCCCAGGGTGAGCTGTGGTGGCATCTACTGTGGTTCATTGTTGGGACCTTAGGAGGAGGGGGCAGACATCATCTCTGTCTTCCCAGGAAGGATTCTCTCAGTAGCTGAAGAGCCCGCTGGGTCTGCAGGATGAAGCCTGGAGCCTCGGCCTTCACTTCGTGTCGGTCTCCTTGACTTTGCTTGGGCCCATACTGGTCATACCACTGTCAAGGTGTGCTCCTTGCCAAGGAGGCTGCCTAACCCAGATCACTCCCCCAGGAGGTTGAAGGCAGAGAAGCAGGTCATTGTCCTTATACTACACCCCGCCCACCCCATGATCAATACTTACTGGTCCACCTGGAGTGAGGGGCTTGAGCCAACAGTGATGGACAGACCCCAGATCCACAGACCAGCAGGACCACAGAGTTGGTCAGACCTGGCCCTGACTCAGCTCCTCCTCTACGTAAACAGAGTTCATATCAGCACCTGCAAGGCAACTTGGGGTCACTAGACCTGTTTCCTAAGACCATAGTTGAATCTGCTGTCTCCGTTTCTCACCATTGCCCAACTGGTGGCTGGGTCTGGCTTATTGGGACTGCTGGAGCTGAGGCATTTGTCCCAAAAGCCAGTTATAGTATCTGGGTCAGGATAATGTGTGTGTGTGTGTGTGTGTGTGTGTGTGTGTGTGTGTGTGTGTTGTATGTGCATGTAGACGTCAAGGCCAACCTTGGCTGCAATTCCTCAGGAGCTACTCACCTTGGTTTTTGAGATAGGCTCTCTCACTGGAATCTGGGACTTGCTAATTAAGGCGGCCTGGCTGGTCGGTGAGCCTGAGCATTCTTCCTATATCTGCTTCCTCACTGCTGGTGTTATAAACCTAAGCCATCACACCGAGCTCCTCCTCTTCCTCCTCCTCCTCCTGTCCCTCTTCTTCCTCTTCTCCCACCTCCTCTTCTTCCTCCTTCCTCTTTTCTTCTTCCTCCTCTTCCTCTTCCTCTTCTCCTTCTTCTTCCCCTTTTCCTTCTCCTCCTACTCTGTGTAGCCTTGGCTGTCCTATGTCTCTATAGACCAGGCCTGGCCTCAGACTCATAGAGATCTGCCTGCCTCTGGCTCCTGAGTGCTGGACGTAAAGGCGTGTGCCACCACTCCTGGTTCATATCCAGCTTCTTATGTGGGGGTTATGGGGATGGGACTTGGGTCCTCATACTTCAAAGCAGGTCCTTTATCTCTCCCTTTTCTTGCTTTTCCTTCCTTTCCTTTTTTTCTTCCCTCTCCTCCTCCTCCTCCCCTCTCCTTTCCTCTTGTCTCTTCTCCTCTCCTCTCATCTACTCTCCTCTCTTCATGGAATTGGGGATGGAACCCAGGACCTTGAGTATACTGCATGAACACTCTACTATCGAACGGCATCTTTAACCACAGCCCCAGATAGTTCTTTGCCGTGCAGGACTGTCCTGAACACCCAGGCTGCTGAGTGGTGTCTGGGCCCTCTCCTCTACTATGAGCATACCCCTCTGAAGAGGGCAACCCAGTGTCTTAGACGTTGCCAAGTCTGGAAGGAGCATCGACTGCATCTAGAACTAGATAGAGTATTTGAGGAGGTAGAAGGAAACCACAGGGGAAGAAGAACCAGGAAACCAGGGGAGAAGCAGACAGAGACGAAGGATGGGCCAGAGTGGAGGGAGCCAGGCTGGGCTTAGCCCAAGGCCTGGCCCAGGTTCTGGGTTCTGGGCTGTACTGTAATATGACCCTGGGATACCCACTTCCTCCTATTCTTCCATCTGCACATTGAGCACCTGGCCCTCTAGATGTGCTATAAGGGGTGACTTGGCGTGGCGTGGCGTGGCCGGTACGGGTTTGTGTTGGCTGTGCCGACTTTAGCTGTGCTGACTTTAGCTCTGAGTCGAGTCCCTTTTAATTTAGCCAATGTTATCTGGGCCCAACCAAAGACAATCCGAGATCTCTGTCACCGCTGTACCCTTCATTATCAGAGCAGAAAACAATGCAAGGCACATCGGGATAGAGCTGAGCCAGGCGTGGTGTGAGCCAGGCACCGGTGACAGTGTCCTAGAAGAGAACACTGAGGCTTCTGACTATGGGAGTCCCTACCATGCATGAGTTCCTGCATTTCTGCCTCCTCTTTCTGGGTGGCCCCTGATCCAGCCTCAGCCCGTTCTGGGAGCTGGAGACAAAGTACTGTGTGCTATTCTGTCCACACACCAGCAGGAGAAACAAAGGTCTGTGTACATGCTCCAAGTCGAGATCAAGGGACTTCACTCATTCGGGGGCCTCCCTACACTGACCTTGCCCAGGTGGAGAAGCATTTGGTATCTTGCACAGCCCCAGAGGCCTGGCCCGGATCCTGGGGTCACTAACCCACAGCAGTTACTCATACTGTCCCAGCCAACCCAGGTCTGCCCTTGTCCCTGGCCACTCTTGGTTAGGTTGAGTGGCAATTTTCACCTGCAGCCCAGCCACAGGCCAGAGTCAGGACCTGTTGAGAGGTTCAGAGTCTAAAGGAATGAAGTGGATTAAGAGGCAGGCCTGTGACACAGCGGCTTCTTGTTCCCAGAAACTCCAAGTGTAGAACCTGTAGGAAGATCCAGGGTTGGGTATCTAGATGGGACAAAGAGGGAAAGCAGAAGTCCCAGGGGACCCCCTGAAAAAAAAACGGAGCCAGCAACTGTATAAGAGCCGTCAGCCACAGGCTTCTCCCATCCTGAATGTATAATGTTCGGTTTTTCTCTGTGGTTTGCGTTTCTGCCTTTTCCTGTCTTCAACTCTACGCTTTGTGCCAGGGAATAAACTCGACAATCCCCCAGACAACTGCTGACACCTCCATTATGGGAACACTGTGTCCCCTTGCATGCTGTGCCAGGACACACGGCTGGTTCTCATCTGTGAACTCTTGGGACTTTGTTCAGAGTTTCAGCTTTCTCTTTTCTACAGTTTCCACTGAACCTCTCCTTAGCAAAGTAGAACTGGCCTTTTAGAATGGGGAATGGGAAGGTGACTGGACAAGGGCCACCTAGGCCTTATTAGTATTATTAGGTGTGCATGTGTGTATGTGTGCATGTGTGCGTGTGTGTGTGTGTGTGTGTGCGTGTGTGTGTGTGTGTGTGTGTGTGTTTGTGTGTGTGTGTGTGTGTGTGTGTGTG
>JADRCD010201854.1:0-25002 GCA_019843815.1 Montemys delectorum
TGTGTGTGTGTGTGTGTGTGTGTGTGTGTGTGTGTGTAAGGAATATGGGTATATAAGCCTAGCTACTATCCTGTATTTTGCTAAACAGAAAGAATAAAAATAAAGCATTATTAAATATAAAAATGTAGAACACTAAGCATTGCTACTCCAAAAGTCAAACTTCAACTGCCCATATATCCAGCATAACATTACACAGAACTGCAAAGCTTTTAAGACATGTAAGTAATAAAATAATTAGAATATTTTAATGCACTTTAAATTAGGAAATCACTATGAAGCATATTATCTCTAATTTTTAATACTCTTTTTATAATATATGAGAGATTTTAAATTTCTCTTTGTGTTTCAGATTCATTGTTAGGATCAGAGGTTATTCCTCCTTTACTTAAAACATTTTTATCAGCACCATTTTGAGATATACCTGGATGGCAAGGGGCAGCACACTCTAGAGAAGGCGGGGAGGGATCTAGTACTCATGAATTTTGCTCTGAGTAAATGAGAAAGTGTCGGAGGGTTTTATGCTGAGGATCAGGAGGATCTGAGAGACATTTTGAAAAAGTCTCCCCCTCCCCCCGCCCAGTGACTGTATACCAGATTATAAAGGGTTCAAGCTAGAAGGAAGAGAGATTTTTAGGAAACTATGGCAGGAAATGATCCCATCCTGGTCCAAGATTCTGGATACATTGGAAACAGAGTCAAAGGGTGGACAGGGGATGCTAAAGACAGGTGCTTTATCAGTTCTTATGGAAGGCACACAGGAACTTGCTTTCCTGAAATTCCTTCATGTCAGCTTGCTTTTGTTTTGCTGTTTCTTGTTTGCTTTGGTTTGGTTAGGTTTGGTCTGGTTTCTAGGAGTTTTGTGGTATATTTGTCTATGCCCATCTCTGTGATTATGGCAGAGTAAAGACCTAGAAGCTATGTAGTGAGCAGAATTGTATAATCCTATTCTATGTCTGATTCTCATGGGGAAATCTTGACTCGGAGCCTCAACTTCTTTAATCACTGAGTAAGAAAACAATGCTATTTCTGATGGCACCTCCTTCAGGACCTTCTCAGAGGGTCCACTGGGTAGAAGGCTTCCAAGTTGCCCAACCTCCTGGGAAGACTGATTTGATTGACTGTAGGGATTAGATGGTTTTAGAATTTTCAGATTGACTAACTTACTTGCCATCAAAGTCCAGAGTTTTCCAGAAGCATAAGAGTTGTGAAAAATTTGCTATCTGCTATTGTGTTTACTTCTGTATTTAAAAATCATCTTTTCAGATTCACTTCATTGTGGCAGTTTTGAGTGTTTTCTTCTAATACTGGACTAACAACCACCCCACTTACACAGTCTTTGGGTTGATGGAGGGCAAGGAAGGGAGACACAGCAGTGAGGACAAACCCTTTCTGGAGCCAATACACTGGGGATGTGAAAGCAGTTCTAACTCTTGCTGTGTGGCCCTGAAAAAAACATCCTCTGTGTTCAGTTTCTCATGTCTGAAGTGAGGATAGCAATATCTCACCTCACAGAATGGGAAGCTAATGGCTGACAGGCACCTGTCACATTGTATGACACTCTGAGTCCCGAGACAGTAGATCCATGTGATCAGTCTTCCTTTCTTCTGCTCAAATGGGATATTTCATCTCTACTTTGAAAGAATTTGAGACTTGGGAGATGGCTCAGTTTGTAAAGTGCTCACTACACAAGCATGAGGACCAGGTTTCAGATAGCCAAGTGTCTTGACACCACCTGTAACCCCGACACTAAGGAGGTAGAGACAGCATTCCTTGGACAACCTTGCTAGTCATTCTAACTGAATTGGCAAGCTCCAGATTCAAGGAGAGACCTTGTATCAAAAAAAAAAAAAGTGGAGAGTAACTTGAGATGACACTGTGTCAGTCTCTGGCTATACACAGACATATACACACATTTGCACAAATGGAAAGGTGTGTAGGTATGTGCATATATGTATATACATACATGCTAATATATGTTTACATACACACACAAAGAATTTTTAAAATTCTGAGTACTTTAAATCCTTCTGCTGCTTCCAAGGAATTCTGTTTAACAGTACAAGGACATCTATTCTCTGTTTGATATGGTTTACTGCAAATGATTTAAGAAATTGTATCTTTTAACCTCCATGACTTTGAACTTCAAATCACAATAAACTTCACAAGTCAAGGATCTGCTCATTTGTCAGCAGTCTGTGTTTAAGGACATGCTTTGTAGGATGGTCTTTATAGATCTGTCAAATTCAGATTAGAATATGTAATTCTCAGAGCTGTTTGGGGGACTGTAAAATAATACATGCAGAATGCCAGGAGATAGATTGTGAACACCAGGATATAGATTTCATTGTTCACTTCACCCTCAATCACCATAGCTGTCACATATGTGAAATGTCACATGATGTCCCTGGGTTCAGAAGTAAGAGGTTGCAGAACATCCTTGGAAGAGAGTTACAGAAAACATAGGCCACGGAAGGTGACACTGCTCGTGTGGCCATCTCCCCAGCCAAAGGTTTGCTTTGGGTGTAAGTTTGATCTGAGGAAAGCACGTTTAGGAAACAGAAGTACCACTTGGTGGTTCCTTGTATGCTTCTGTAAGAATGGGGCATGGAGTTAGACCCAGGACTAGCCCCAACTCCATGCAGTTGCTGGAGGGCTCTGCACAGGCTGTCACCTCTGCCTTTGTCGTCTCTTTTTAAGGTTATGCAGTGGTTTTTTTGTTGTTGTTGTTTTTGTTTTTTTAGATATTTTCTTTATTTACATGTAAATTTTCCCTTTCCCAGGTTCCCCTCCAAAAAACAAACAAACAAACAAAAACAACAAGAACAAACTCCTTTTGCCTCCCCCCTCCCCATGCCTGCCACCCCACCCTCTCCCACTTATTGGCCCTGGCATTCCCCTACACTGGGGCACAGAAACTTCACAAGGCCGAGGTCCTTTCCTCCTATTGATGATCGAATTTTCAATCCTCTACTATACACGTGCTGCCAGAACCTTCAGTCCCACCCTGTATAGTCCTTGATTGGTGGTTGGGTCCCTGGGAGCTCTGAGTGTACTAGTTAGTAATTGTTGTTCGTCCTAAGGGGCTGGTTATGCAGTGTTTTAATAAATGTTTTTATAGTATGCCTAGAATTCCAGAAACACTAGATGCTCGTTTCTTTTTCTTTGTATATCCAATATTCTTTTTCCTAATGAATTTAACTTATTGAGCAAAATGATGGATTTTATTAAAACATTTTCATCTATGTTTTCTGCCATCTTTACCCTTCACTGCCTTCCTTCTCTCCCACTGACCACCCTCCTCTCAAATAACACCTTTTCTATGTATTTTAAGTCTTTCTGCGTTCAGCCTATTTCACTCCCAATGATGCTCTATAACCATCCACACTATTCACAGTATATCTCTCATCATTCCCCATCATCGGTACAGCTAAACCAAGGCTACCTGTGCCTTCTCTGCTCCAAATGGAAATCATCTGGTAAGCGACTGTCTAGAGTCTCCTGTGTAGCTGTGCTCCTGAAGTCTCTCATACTTTGGTCAGCTGATCTGAATGGTGACCACCAGCAGAAGTTCTCTTCTGCCTCTGTCCAGAGTCTGGATAAAAACAGTCAGAGCAGAGAAGCAAGATGAGGTGTGAGAAAGTATTTCTGAGGGTCACACCATTCTCAAAGCCCTCCCTCCCCAATGTTTTAGCAACATCTTCTTGCTGGACTGATTAACCACACAGTCAGAAGGAAAGAGAGTATCATTTCCCTTTGCATGTGACTCTCTCCCAGGTTAGTCCCCAGAAAGTGGCCCATTTTCATATCTTGTTCTTCACCTATAATTTTCTGTTCCCTGATCCTAAACTTTGAAGTATTCTAGTGATTTTACAGACATAAGACAGGATGGGGGTTGGAGGTGAGACAAGAGAAGATAATATCAAGGTAAATATGGCCAAGGGTATGCCATACTTGTATGAAGTGTCATAATGAAATCTATTGTTTGTATAAGGAATACATACTCTCTCCCAGCTCCCTTTCTCTGCATGAAATTATACAAAAATATTCATATTATTAAAGAAAGAATCCAGAGATGGCAGTGGCATGGGAACGAAGGAAAGAGATTGCTGAGATTTTCCAAGAAAGCCCAGCAACACAGTCTGAAGATGAAGCCAGAAGTCCTGCTGCATTGTGTGTGACTCACACAACAGCTCTCATGTTCTGAAGGGTGCTTGGCCAGGATCATGGTTCCAGAGTTAATCTGTGCATCACTGGGGTAATAAAGTGCTATATAGGCAAATGGTAGTCTTATTCTATTCATTTTATACTTTTCTCTGAAATTAGCAGTAATCCTTTCTTTTTAATTTAATTTTTTTTTATTCACTTTACATCCCGCTCACTGCCCTCCCCATCCTGGTCAACACTTCCCACAATCCTTCCCCATATCCCCTCTCCTTTTCTTCTGAGTGCATGGGAGCCTCCCAGGATATCCCTTCACCCTGGCACTTCAAGTCTCTAGCAATAATCCTTTAAAGTCCATTAGTAATGGTGTTTTTCTCCTAAAGACATCCTGCTCCAAAAGGGAAATTCATATCAGCATTCCCCATGGGATCGGCTTGCCCTGTGTGTTCACTGAAAGACATTACATTTTTCAGCTGTCACATTTCAGCCGTTGACCTTTATGGAAATGAGAAAAGGAATTAACTCTACTTGCTTGTAAGTCAAGGTCAAAAATCTATCACTGGAGGTTTCATGGCAAAAATCATTTGAAAGGGCAGCACATAGAGCTTTTCTTGTCCCTTTGTTGTCCTGTTGCAAGTTAAAGAAGTCTTGCTTCTCCCACATTAGTTCTCAGAAAGTGGTCTGGTTTCATAGTCTTGTTCTTCACCTATAACTGTATCAAACTGAAGGAAAAGACATCATAGTCCTGTTTCTTAGAAATGTCATCTCCCTCTTTTGTACTCTTTCCCTCATTCTTGAACTTGCTAAAAGAGACCACTTTCATTGCCCAGCAGTGATGAAGCCACAGGGCCATTGTGACCATTTCATAAGCTAGAGGTCTGTTGGTCCACAAAGAAGTGTTAGTGAAACTGTACTGGTTTGTTTTGGCTCAGATTGGGTTCTGGCTCCCATGCTGAAGGGCTGGGCCAGGAAGACCAGAGGTTAAGAGTATTTGGCAAGTTCCCTCAGAAGTGAGCCTTTATCTTAGATTGTTCATATATACCCCACGTCTGCTTTTTCCAGTGAGAGTCAAGACAGCACATGAAAAGGCCCATGGTCACTAGGGAGAGCGAGATTTACATAGCTTGACAATGGAAGAAACAAGTCACTCCAAGTTTAAATACCCAGTAAACACAGAAGTTCTTGCTGTGACACCCAAGTGTCTTCTCTACTTGATATCAACTCAGTCCCATTCTGCTTATACCATAAACCTGTATGAGACAAAAACACAAGCCCACCAAGCAAGCCCTAAAATAATGTATCTGCTTCAGGTCCCCAAACCTGTATACTCCTCATCACCCTGAATCCCAAGTGAACTTTGTCCTTCTATTTTCTTTAGCATGTAAGGTAGGAGCTTCATTTTTACATTGCCATGCACATCTGTCATTGAATTTCACTCATGACCCTATAGTTGGGATAAATGCATCTTAGGTTCAAGATGGCACCTTGCTGTATAGGGTTCAACTCCTGTAGAAATCAGAAGCAGGCCACCTGACCTGATCGGAAAGTAACAAGTAACAGGAAATGTTTCACAAACTCTTCTAAGTGGTAACTTCTGGCAGCCTTTTTCTGTGGCTGTCATTCTATAGATCAGTAAAAATAGTGACAGAACACATCTCTGGATCTTGAAATCCCCAGGTCCAAGATGTTAGTAGGAATTGGCCTCCTCCCCAAATCTCAGTGATGTTCAGAAAATAATTCCTGTGTACCAACTGAAGAACACTTTCTTTTAAATCCCGAGAGGGAATCACCTTCTGCCCATGCTGATGGGGTGTTGCAGACACCCTAACAGGGTCACAGCTCAATTATTTGCCATTATTTTCTGCCTCCTTACTAAATCCTTCTGCACTTCTGTGGCTCCAAGCCCCTGGAAGGTTTCCAAGATGGAGACACCCTTACACCACATTCCTCTGTGCCCTGAATAGTGAGATTATCAGGCACACCCACCTGCCCCTGCACTTCCTTCCTGCTCAATTTAAATCAACAGTAAGCTGTTGTTCTTTTGACTGGGAGCCAGTCCATACAAAGGAGGCAGGAAGATTGCTCCCTATCTATATGCAAATAGTCTGAGTACTCCCCAATCTCCCAGAAAGTTCTCTTTTAACCAAATGACTTATACTTCTGTTTCTTCATGTATAAAATTAATGGTTAGGGGCTAAATAACCTGAGTGCCCTTCTAGTACACCAAGTCCATATTGTCATCCCTAGGGAGAACAGTATTTGCACACAGTGAACAATGAGAAAGAAAACAAACCACTCCATGTTTAAATGCCCATTAAACACAGAAGTTCCTGTCATGACACCCAGTGTCTTCTCTACTTGCTATCAGTTGATTCCCACTCTGCTTGTACCAAAAACCTGTAGGCAACAAAAACACAAGCAATCCCTAAAGCAACTTATCTGCTCCAGGCAGCCAAATTCGTGTAGTCCTCATCACTCTGAATCCCAAGTGAATTTTTTTCATTTTAATTTCTTTTGTCTGTTTTATTAACTAATGTTTAGTCAACACACAAAATATAGGCTTCATTATAGTATTTTCTTATCTCCTATCATTGTGTTTTTTTTATATCTATCTTCTCCATTGAGCTTCTTTATTCTATCCCATACAGCTCTCCTTCTGTCTTCATGATTATGTATGTATGTGTGTGTGTATAAACACATATACAAATATTTGCCCATATATATATATATATATATATATATATATATATATACAAATATTTCTAAATATGGAAGAAAATGTGACATTTGTCTTTCTTAACCCCTCATAGTGCTTTCTCCTATTCCCCAATCCCCACTCTCTAGATTTCTTCTTCTCTCCCAAAGTCCCCCTTCTACACTCATGTCATGTCAAATATATGTATATACATACATATTAAATCTGGATTCTGTATCATTTATTGGCCCTTTAGCTAAAGTCAAATGTAGTGTCTATTCTTATCAGTTTACTATCTGTTACATCCTCCATCCTATTTTTGATGACTTCCACTTAGTCTTCAAAGCCCTGCCTGGAGTACTTCCTACTGTGAGCTGTTCCTGAGTGTTCCATGGCTCTTTTCAGCATGCCCATAGAAGCTGTCATGTGTACATGGAAGCTCCATCAACTCTACTGAGAGCTGTTTAGCCTCTTGCTTTTCCAACCACAGGGTCCAGTACAACATGCCTATTATACCAAGCTCTCAATGACTTAAGCCCAGTTGGAATAAATGCCACTGTATTTAGCCCTAAGTTCAATACAAACATTCCATTGTATATCCATAATCAGTTCTATAGAAAACTCAGGTGAATCTATGGGCAGCCCTGGTTGTGGAGTAATTGGTTTGTTTTCATTACTTAAAGACTTTGGAGAGTAAATTTTGCAGAAGATTCAGGGAATGGGCTGACAATCATGGGAGAAACAACATTCTGCCCTAAACTGCCATCTTGACTTAAGTGTGTGCTCCCAGCCCCCATTATCACTGTTTTGCCTATCAAGGATAAAATATAAATTACACAAAATTCTGGCTGGCCCCTTGATGCCTGGCAGACTTTCAGGCTTCGCAGGATCTGGGTGCCAGTATGTCCCTACACCTCTTTTACAGACCAACAGAGACAATACTGTTCCTCTCTCCCACCTCACCTCTCTTTTTTTCCTTATTCTTTCCTCCAGTGAAAATATTAAAGTGCATTTTTTAAATAAATTCTGTAGTCCTTTGGCATGCTGCTAACACTAGCTTGCTGTTCTCTGGGTAGCATGAAAAACACAACAAGGGAAGTCATAGAATAGTTTGGACAATGCTATCCAAGAGAATATCATTTTTATCTGAGAGAAAATTACTTACTTAATGACATTTCATAACTAGATATTCTAATGTACAAAGGAACTCTAAAAGAAGTATGGATGAACAAACTATAATTCTGGACCTCAGAGCTCTTGGGGCTTCCAATTTCAGACCATTAAATCATTTTAGTATTTGGGGAAAGGCATGTATATTTATTTATTATAGGATAGGATGGAAAACATCAAAGAGAGGCTGGAAAGGTGGCTTATCAGTTAAGAGTACTCTTTGCTGTCACAGAGGACTGGACTCTGGTTCCTAGCACCCACATGAGACAAGTCACAACCACCTATTACTCCAGCTCCAGTGGATCCAGTATCCTCTTTTGTCCTCCACAGGCACTGAACGAATGTGCAACTCATACACACACTTATACCCTCCCACAGAGTAGGATATTATCACATGAAATTTATTTTAGGTTGAGTATGTGTAAAATGTGTCTGGGTGAGAATGCAGAGTGTGTTTCTTTCTATAAGATGCATTTGAGTATTTAGATGCTCACTGACTCACAAGAATCAGGGAACTTAGATCTAAATCACTTGTCATTCAAGTTTCAAGAATGTGAAAGGATAAAGATAAATGGAGAACTGGTTTGGTATCAATTAAATAAGCCTGAAACACTCAAATTACTAAACTAGACACTACTATATGTTTTAATCCATTTCTTATTTTGAGTTTATGGAAATAATATTCACGGGTGAAGCAAAGGTGAAGCTGAGGATATGGTTTGCCTTGCATGCCTGAAGTCCTGGATTTGATGTCCATCACTGCAGAGGGGACAGGAAATTAAAGTAGATGGGGATGATGCTGGGTATGTTTAGGCAAAGATGGTGTCTTATAGTTGAGGTTGCTGCAGACTCTACTCAGTCCCCTGGTGTCACCTCTCCACTGGCTTTATATAAAAGAATCTTTTTTTTTTCAGTGATTCCAAACAGTTTAACGTCATTCTAAGACAGTGTGATCACATTGCTACACATATCCAATATGCATATGTGAGTTTACCGATTCAATGAATAACTCACTTCAACTCAGAGACCAAGAAAGTGATCAAAAAGAAACTGAGTAACAAGCTATAACAGATCACCACAACAGGACCCCCCCGCCTCACCCTACAGTTAGTAATATTACAATTAAAATAACCATATTCTTCTATAATTTTTTCTGTTAAAATCATCTCGTAAATTTACAATGCTATTATTAGTTTCCAAGACTAATATAAATTCACTCTACTTTTCTACAATGAAAATGATGATTAATTTAGAAGTGCACAATGTCATGATGAAAACAAGCATTTCAGTAGCAACAACTTCATCAGCTGAGAATTAGTTTTCTTGAAAAGCATTCTAAAGCCAAGTAAAATGTCCATCCTTATAACATACCTATAATGAGACTAAGGAGCGGGTTGCATAGAAGTCTATGACACACTGGTTTGTCCTTAAAAAAAAGATATTTATAAATTAAAAAAAAGAGAGAGAGAGACATCACAGAGGAAAAAGAGGTACACGAGAAAATCCTGCTGCGTGCAATAATCCCCACACAGATTAACATGGATTGACACTTTATTACAGAAACCATGACAGACCAGGGCTCTCAAGAGGTTATCAAGACTGAGCTGACCTGGTAGAGAAAGATCTAGGTGAGATGACCTGCGGGGAGGGAGCCTCATTCCTTGGCCTGGGGGATGGGTACTGCCACTGAACTGTGGAGGACCCATGGCGACCTATGGTGACTCCTCACTGCCCATGTCTGCTTTGCATTCACAGCATGCTCTTGTATCTGTTAGAATGTCCTTGTAGAATGTTCTTCTCACACTTCTTAGTCATATCTTAGGCGTGTGTGTGTGTGTGTGTGTGTGTGTGTTTGGTTTGCTTTGCACTAATAAATCAAATGAATTTTGTCTCATTATCTTTGAAGCTAACCCATGTTTTTAAAAGGGAGAGGTATAGAAATGGACTTTTCATTATTTGAAAAGTAAATTCACTGTAGCTTAAAAAGGGGGGGCTCTTCTGTCTTTCTCTTTAGTTCCCTCTCAATCAATTTCCAAATGACTCCCTGGCCCTATCTCCACCTGACTCCTCACCACAGATCCATGCTCAGGTACTCAGGATTCCCAGAAAGCTCAGCTCTGGGAGCCATGCCCCTGCCTCCCTGCCTGGCTGCCGAGCTGTTGGTCCATGGATTGCTCTTGCTGACAGGACTCTGGCTCAGGTTATGAGGAAGGATGTGGAAGTTGAAAGTGACTTAACTGTGCCATCCTCTAGCTTTCTATGAGTCTGAGTAGAGCATACATGCACACACACACACACACACACACACACACACACACATACACACACACACACACAGTGTTCCCTTCAGAGCAGAGGTCCTGTTCACACTGCCTCCAAGTCTGTTGGCTTCCTGCCTTCCACATCCCTCTCTCTTGTGTTATTTAACACTGGCTTTCTTCCATGGGTTGCATAGGGCACAATCATTTATAGCCCCCAAAGCACCCTTCACTCCTTTATGTATATATTTTAACCAAATGAAGATGACAAGAAAAGCATATGTTGGGGCTGCAGGATTTCTAGTATAGTAGAAGCATTGTATAGAGATGTTGATATATATGTTTGTATCAAGTCAAATTTCTGATAGAAAACTATAGCTTTATGGATGAGAAGGGAAAGGAGCCCTTTGGAGGTCGGAGGCAGCCTCGACGTGTCCAATGAGCAAGACATGTTGTACTTCACATGCAGCTAAGGCCCCAGGCCCCAGCCCTTACCTCACCTCTGCAAAGCTGGGAGGCCCCAAAGGCTCTGCTGCTTGCTCTCTGTGGGTCCCCAGCAACAAAGGCCTAGGAGAGTGAGGACACAGATCAGAAGGACTGGAATTCTTCATCCCATTCTGCTCTGACCAATGTTTTGAGCTGCAGCCTGATATTACATCACATTTCCAATAAGTAGAACCATGAAGATGGCGAGAGAGATTTGTTGCAATGCTTAGCTTTTGGCTTCCTGTGACTTCAGGGTGCTCAGGACATAAAGACACACTCCCTAAAACAAGAACATATAAAAGAATCTTGGTGACCAGTTCCTCATCCAGCAAGTCCTCAAGTGAGAAGGGAAATCGCAAGCCACTAAGAAATGCTATTGCTTTAGTTCTGTTTCTTACAACTATTTCCAAAACAAAGACTTATCCCTAGAACAAGAGAGAAGCACTGTATAGGATGTGTATTTTGCTCCATGCTATTGCATAACAGCAGCAGAGGATCCTGGCACTGTGCTTGCTTGCTGAATTACGCTGTAGCAAATCTTTCTCTCTTTCTTTTTAAACAGGCAGAGTATAAATGAATTTCATTGACAGTATAAGAGACCTTGTTTGTTTGTCTGTTTGTTTGTTTTTCTCCTTGGCTATAGAGATTCAAGAAAAGCCCTACTGTCTGTGGCATCCTGATCCCCCACAAGGGTGGTATCCGAGTACATCCTCACCATCCCTATACTAACCTCTTTTTCACTGGATAACAAACCCTAGGAGGTCCTGGGATACTATTGAAACATGCAAATGTCAATGGCCAACGAATGCAGTGTAGTCAATCTTTTGATCACACAGCCACCCTGTTTTCCTGATGTTAGAAGTCTATGACAGAACTATAGAGATAGCTTGAATGGTATAGTGCTTGCCTCATAAGTACAGGGACCTACGTTTGGATCTTTAGCACTCATGTTACAAAAAAAAAAACGTAGATGTGACCGTGTGTACCTATAATCCCAGCCCTGGATAGGTGGAGACAGGAGGATGTATGGGACTTGATGACAGCCAATATAGCTAAATCAGTGAGCTGTGGGTTCAGCAAGAAACCCTTCTTCAAAAAATAACGTGAAGAGTGATAAAGAAAGACACTCAACAATGACCTCTGGCTCCCATGCCCACTAGAACATGTACACATACATACACCATATATACATCACGTGGACACAGGCAAAGAGTAACATATAACTAACTAGGCTGTGAGATAAAGAAATGTAATATTTGATCTTGTGCTTCATAGGTGTCCATAGAAATGCTAGTTATGCCAAGTTGAGAACCTGTTACCCCTCACAATCTATGAGGCACATAGAACATGTTTTAATTTTCTTATATTTCTTTGCTTGATTTGGGGCCAATGAAATAGTATAGTAGTACATCCTTACTGATAGGTCAAGGGACCCAGATACATGTTTTTACTTGTTATTTTCCTGTTGCTGTGATAAAATATCATGACCAAAAGCAACTTAAGAAAAAGTTTATTCAGGCTATGGTTCTGGAGGGAAAGTTACAGCATTGTTGTAGAACCTGGGATCGGAGAAGTCATAGTTTCATCTGCATTAAGGAAATGAAGAGAGAGAACAGAAAGTGAAACAAGGCTATAAACCCTCAAAGCCCATTCCTAGTAATGAACTTTCTCTTCAGCAAGGCTCCATCTCCTAAAATTCCAATAATCTTCCCAAAGAAGGCCATCAACTACAAACCAAGTGCATTCAAATATGTGAGTCTATGGAGGACATTTCTTTACCATAATATCCAAGCATCTATTATCACAAAATTAGATCAATGTGGTGGAAATTAGGAAAGCGAGCCTTCAACCCAGATCATCCTTTATTTGAAATTCTTGACAGGTTTGAGTCTAAAAGGATCCTGGAGACGGTTCTAGTACATTCTCACTGTCATCTATTTCAGCCCTGCTGTTCCTTAGTGAACAGAAATTCCTTAAGACGTGTCTTAGCTACTTTTCTATTACTGTGACAAAACATCATGACCAAGGCAACTTATAAAAGAAAGTATTTAATTGGGCTTATAGTTTCAGAGGGTCAAAGTCCTGATGGTGAAGCAAAAGCATGGTGACAGGAACATCTGAGAGATCAAATCTTGATTGCAAACAGGAGACACAGAGAGAGACACATTGCAAATGGCATGGGTCTTTTGAAACCTCAGAGCTTGCCCCAGTGACATACCTTTTTCCACAAGGCCACTAATCCTAATCCTTCCCAAACAGTTCCACCAACTAGAGGCCAAATATCTAAATATACGAGTCTATGGGGGCTATTCTCATTCAAACCACCACAAGACTTTTATAGCCAATCAGCTTCATAAACATGGTAGTTACTTCATGCTGTATAAATTTTAATCCCAATATAAAAGAACCTAAGGTGGGGCTGGAGAGATGTCTCAGTGGTTAAGAGCACTGACTGCTCTTCTGGAGATCCTGAGTTTAAGTCCCAGCAACCACATGGTGGCTTACAACTACCCATAAATCTTTAATTAAAAAAAAAAAAAAAAAAAAAAAAAAAAAAAAAAAGAACCTAAGGTGAAACTCACAAGTTAGATCTCTATGACAGGCAAGAACTTGAATTCCAGGAAAACAACTTAATCCTTAACCTGTCAACAACATGACAGCAATTCATCCCAGTGCTTCTGTGTGTTGCTCAATCACAGCTGTTAATTTTCTCTGGAACAGACTTCTCTTTGTTTCTGAATGATGCTCTCTATGCCAGAATCTGACATTTTTTAGAGCAACATCATACTGCATCCTCTAAACTGGGTAAATGGTTTGATAAGAAATCTCTAGGATCCAGTTATTCATGTCTAGCCTTCGAACCAGTGTTTCTCAACCTGTGGGTGGAGATCACTTTGGGGCGAGAAATAGTTAAGCAACCCTATCACAGGTGACAGGTGTCAACTAAGACCATCAGCAAACACAAATATTTACATTACATTTCATAAAAGTAGCAAAATTATAGTCATGAAATAGCAATGAAGTAATTTTATTATTGGGAGTCACCACACCATAAGGAAGTATATTCAAGGACTGCAGTATTAGGAAGGCTGAAGAACCATTGCTTTAAACAGAAAGAGACAAGGGTAAAACGACATTCAAAGAAACTAGCCAATACCCTAAACTCTTTGGGAAGTTTAATATTCCATTTCGTGGAGAATGGAGACGAGTGGTTCCTTGTGTAAAAAGCTTCACTCTGAGCTGGAGTATTGACAGAGAGAGGAAAGACGATAGAGTAAAAAATAAACTCAGCACAGACCTTCACTACAGAGACAAGCAGGACTACGTGTGTGTGTGTGTATGTGTGTGTGGGGGGTGTGTGGGTGTGTGTATGTGTGTGTGTGTGTGTGTGTGTGCATGTGTGTGGGGGGTGGGGGGTGGCTATGGGTGTGTAGGTGGGTGTGCTGGGGTTACAACTATGTGAGACCAATCCTGCATTTTTGCATGAGCACTGGGCATCCGAGCTCAATTCTTTATGCTTGCTTGCACAGTAGGCATTCTACCAATTGAGTCATTTCCCCAACCCCTAAGTTTTACTTATGTTTTGCCTCCATAGTATTGTACTCGCATGTATAAGTAATGTACTCATATACATTCTTCCTCTAAAGCCTTCAATCAAGGGACACGGCTCTGGTGTCCAGCACTCAACCATCCTCACCTCTCCTGAGGCAATCCGAATCCACAGTCTGAAAATACATTCATCCAGAAGGCTGTCTATAAAGTTCCTCACACATCATGTTTGTGCTCAGGAATATATACGTTTCTATAGGCTGGAGACTGTCTCGACATCCTATTAAAGACATTAAGAAGTCAATTACCTTAGAACACCTTATAAATTAGAGTGCTCACCCCATTAACCTGATTTCTATGCCCCATAACTCATTCGAGAGCCAATCACCAGCCTACAGCACTCAATTCTCCACACTGCATTGATTTTGTATCCTTAATCATCCCCAATGAAATACTGAGGTTGCGATTTCAAATTAACTCTTAATAAACTGATGTTTGGAGAGGAGCAATGAGTACTATGCAGAGGCCAGTTCACTTCTGCAGACAAGCAAATAATTGGTAGTGTTGAAACATAATCTGAAGGAATGGCTTGGCAGAAGTGGCTGATGCCAGTAACATAGGGCATCTGTTAGAGTTAGAATTGGTGCTGATCAAGACTCACTCTTCTGGGATTTTAAAGAAAAGTATCATAAGTTCTAATTTAATTATATGCGAGGATATGTGGATGTGGGTACCTGCAGAGCCACAAAGAGGGGATCAGATCCTTCAGAACTAAAATTGCAGGTAGTTGTAAGTCACACTCCACATGGGTGCTGGGAACCAAACTCCCTGATGGAAACCGAATTCCCTTACAAGAGCAGTATACTCTCTCTAACCTCCAGAAGATCTGACTTTTTTTCTGGTTTTTCGAGACAAGGTTTCTCTGTATAGCCCTGGCTGTCCTGGAACTCACTCTGTAGACCAGGCTGGCCTCGAACTCAGAAATCCACCTGCCTCTGCCTCCCAAGTGCTGGAATTAAAGGTATGTGCCACCACTACTCAACAGAAGATCTGATTTTTAAAGGATAAATTAGAGTGTGGGGCAATGACTTTGTGGATAAATAAATAAAAATAAAAGCAAAAAGATTTACTGTGCAAGTATGATTCTGAGTTCTCAGCAACTATGTAAAAAGTCCAGGCAAGATGGTACATCAGAAAGTCCCAGCACTGGGAAGGCAGAGACAGGAGGATTCCTGGGCCTTTCGGACAAGCACCACATTCAGTGAGTTCAGAGACTTAGCTTCAAAAAATAAGGTGGGAAGCAATTAGGCCAGGCATCTAAGTTAGACTTCCAGGCTACACACACACACACACACACACACACACACACACACACGAGAATGTGATCACACACAGAGACAAATAAAATAACAAAAGCTAAATCACATCAAATCCTTAGGACAATTGAATCTCTCTCTTTTTAATTTGTATATGCTTCTAATAAATTAGATTGGTCAGAATAGCAAAACAGATCACCAGGTGATATTTTTTTTTAGGTGTCTGAGACTAATTCGTACTATGTGTGTTGAAAAAAATGGAGCAGTCACTGTTATTCTCTTTCCTCGTAATTAATATTCATGACTGTTCACCCTGGAATACGAAGCATTTGTCTCTTGATTCATGGTGTATGTGTGGGCAGCAGCAGATGTTGCAAAAGCATCATGACTTTAGGCCATTTACAAAGCCCCAGCTACCACAGCATGCTTTCTGTAATCTGCCCACCTACAGTGTGCTTCAAGACATCCTGACTGTGCAGTGAAGTTGACCTAAGGTGACTTCCTTTGTCATGAACATAAACCAGAAATGTCTTGCATTTACTTTAATTAATCTTTGAGGATTGAGGATGATTTCTGGTACAAGGGATACTGCAGACACGGAACTCTGCTTTTTTCATCTTACAGTTGAAATCTCCTTAAATTGTATCAATATAACATGTGAAATATTGACCCTTGGGAAAAGTTTGCTTGAACTTTCAGAATGACTAAGCTGGTTTGTTCTGGAGATGAATAGAGAAGAAATGTGGATTCACTGAGCATCTCTGAACTTGATGTCATATTTTGTTAGCATAGAATTAAACTCGTTTCCCATGATCCGTAGGTCTCAGGATACAACTGTATTGTGTGCAGAGTCACAAAAACACTACGACCTCCACAGAGGAAAAATACAAATTTTTTGTTTGTTGGTTTAGATCTGGTCTGTATTTTGGTTTTTCTGGCTGTTTTTGGTTTTGGTTTGTTTGTTTTTGAGACATGGTCTCACTGTGTAGACTAGACTGCCGTTGAACTTCCAATAATACCCCTACCTTACGATGATCGCTATTTTTTGTTAGACCTATGAGGTGTGTGCCAATTATTTTTCTCCTTGCTATGACAAATGCATAACAAAGGAAATTTATGTAAGAGTTCCTTTTGGTTCATTATTTGAAGGTACAGTCAGTCCACAGTAGTAGGGAAAGCATGATGGTAAGAGAAACTCAATCTCTAGAGGAGAAGGGAGAAACAGCTGGTCATATCACATCTGCAGCCAGGAAGCAGAGACCTGAGTGCTGCTGCTCGGCTGCCTTTCTCTGTTTTTCCCATTCCATTCAGTCGAGGCCAGCAGGCCATGGAATGATGTTGCCTATATTCAAGACATGTCTTTTCTTTAGCTATACCTCTTGAAACATTCTCACAAGTACATCTAGAGGTGTGTCTCCTAGGTGATCCCGAATCCAGTCAGGTGACAATGTAACTATCACTGGGTTTGATTTTGTTGTTGATTTTGGTTTTTGGTTTGTTAGCTTGCTTCCTTTTTATTGTGATTGACATAAAAAGAGATGCTTAGTCTAGAGAACTTAAATCCATTGTCATTTAAGGGAGAAACTAGATTTCATGCAGCAGATAGCTGTGTCCTGTGGCCTACCTCATTGCTCTTTGGAATTGTCTATGACTCCCAATCAGCAGCTTTCTAGAGATTGGCCAAACATAAAAGATCCAGGTATGCAGGTGCATGCCTATATCCCCAGCACTCAGGAGGCTTAGACAGAATTGTGAATTCCAGGCCAGCCTGTGCTATAGGATGTCTCTAAAGAACACAATGGTGAAAGGAGGGAAGAAGGGACAAAGGCAGGCAGGCAGACAAAAGACACAGCAGATCTAAAGTCTCAAAATGATGTCATCGTACTCAAGAATGCCTGGATTTCTGTTGCCATGGCTACTGTCCAGGATTCAGTCATCATCGTTCCCCTACTTTTCATTCCCCTAGATTGCATCACTGATTTTCAAATAATCCTTCTGTCTCTAGACTAGTGTTTATTTGGATGGTCCTTCACACCACTCATATGTTTTCATAAGGAACAGGCCTCCTTTCACCTGTAAACTTCAGTGACCCAATCTAAGCAAGCTCAAATCAAATAACAACACAACCCGATTTGCGTCTTTCTTTCCCCAAACTTCTCATGTTGCTTTTTAGGTACGTTTTCCTACCTACTTTTCAAGTCACATAAATTGATTGCCCCAAATGAGGGCTATGCTTTGGTAGCTCAGAGTCTAGAAAAAAGTGTGAATCTCACTTCCTAAAAAGTGATGCCCACATTCCTCAACTCCAGTTAGCAAACATCAACTAATACCCCCTGTTGTTGACTAATGCTTCCTGCATCCCCTATTAGGTAATCTGCTCTATTCTTTGGGTATTCCTCTTAGCAATTACAACTTGCTTAAACAGAAAAGATTAGCTGGAGTCATGAAGGATACAGTAGTGGTCCTCCATAGGTAAGGAGGAAAACTAGAAGACTTAGCTGTCAATAATCTCATGTGAACATGTAGACCTGGAAGCCTAGTATCTTATTCTAATGGAAAATGAAAGACTTCAAAACTCAGGTGGAGATTCCATGTAATCAGCCCTATAAAAATCTTCAATTATTCATGATATAAATAACCCGATCACCGCTAAAAAGGAAGGAGATGATATAGGTAAAAGCCAGGAGATCAAGGTGTTAGCTTTAGATTCATTGTCGACAGATTCTAGACAGGAAATTTATATCTACAGGGTATTATATATTTGCTAAATGTTTTCAAATATGTATGAATCAATGTGGATATTAGATAATAGATAAATCATTAATAGATACATGTACATATACTTGGGATTTATTTGAAATATGTTTATACTATGGAATGACTAAATCAAGATCATTAGCATATATATTCTGTACCTATTTCATGGTGGTAAAAACAGAAAATTTACTCTCCTGGCAACTTTAAGATTTACATTGGATATAAATGATGTCTTGATTAGAGTTACTATTGCTATGACAAAACACCAAGCCCAAAGCAAGTTGTGAAGGAAAGAATTTATTTGGCTTACACAGCAACATTGTTTTCTCATCATTAGAGGAAGTCAGAACAGGAACCTGGAGGCAAGATCTGATACAGAGGCCATGGAGGGGTTTTGCTTACTGGCTTGCTTCCAATGGCTTGCTCTCTTAGATAGAGTTTTACTGCTGTGAACAGACACCACGACCAAGGAAACCCTTATAAGGACAACATTTAATTGGTGCTGGCTTGCAGGTTCAGAGGTTCAGTCCATTATCATTCTGGGAGGCAGAAACATAGGAGTGTCCAGGCAGGCATGGTGCAGGAGAAGCTGAGAGTTCTACATCTTCATCTGAAGGCCACTAGGAAAAGGCTGGCTCCCACATACTTAGGAGGAGGATCTTATTGCCCACCCCTACAGTGACACACTTTCTCCAACAAGGCCACACCTATTCCAACAAGGCCAAACCTCCTAAAAGTGCCACTTCCTGGACCAAGCATATACAAACCACCACACCTGCTCAGCCTGCTTTTTTATAGAAGCCAGGACTATCAACTGGGATGGCCCCACCCACAAAAGTCTAGGCCTTCCCATATCAATCACTAATTAATAAAGTGCCATACAGGCTTACCTTCAGGTCTATCTTATGGAGGCACTTTCCCAATTAAGGACCTCCCCTTTCTGATAATTCTAGCCTGGGTCAAGTTGACATGAAACTAGTCAGCACAACTGACCCCTAATCAACTTGACAAACAGATGCATCACTTTTCAATTAGAACCTTTCCTTTCTCATTTATCCCTAGAGATGAACAGAGTAGCATGTATGAAGATAAAAGTTCACATCAAATTTCCCCTCACACCTCACCAAGAATATTTCTTTTATCTTTTTCCCCTCAAGAACTGAGGATCAAATCCAGGGCCTTTCACTTGCTAAGCAAGTGCTCTGTCACTGAGCTAAATCCCCAAACCCAGAACATTCTTTTTAAATAGCCACTAATAAAATTGTATATATTGAAGAAAAAAATGTATCTTGACATGTTTGTCTCAGGGCAGTGGCTTTAAGTGGATATTACAAATGTCTCTGAAAGCTTTAATTTCATAGATAATTTCTAAGCCAGGACTTCTGTGAGTCCTATAAATCTTTACCTCATTTCTATAAATTTTCCTTCTGACATAGATGGTAATGTCAGCATCAGTTTAAAAATAAATTTAGAAAATGCTTTATTTTAAAAGGTCTCTAACAAAATTATATCCTGGAGACAAACATAGTTACTAGCTATCTGAGATCTGAACAGTTATCTAACATAAAGAAAAATGTATTACTCCTAGTAGATTTCTGGTGGTTTTTCTTGTTGTAAACGCTCTTTAAAAATCCAACAGGCTCTGTCTAAATTCAGTAAAATGAATCAAATCAATATCTCAGGGAGAGATGATTCTCGGACTCATACACCTGTGGACAAGCCAATAAAAAATACCACAGAGCTGCCAACTGTGCCAACTTCTGAGAGCAAACACATCTCCCTGAGAAATAAATGAGCAAAAGCAGAGTGTAGATGGCTCATGATGAATGCTAATGCTGAGGGACAGCATTATAGACCTGCATATCCCTGTGTGATAGGAACATGGAAGATATGAATAGATGGTGTGGCTTACTAGTAGAGGAGATCCAATTCAGTGGGTAGAGTAATTGCCTAGCATGCAAGAAATCCTGGGTTTGATTCCTAACACTGCATAAGCCAGGTGTGGTAGGACATCACCTGTAATCTCAGGACTTGGGTAGTTGAGATGGGAAGAAATTCAAGGCCAGTCTGGCTACATGAGATTCTTATATTTTATGTATAGATATTTAAATGTCATTGATAGTAACTTTAACTGTTTGACTCATGTTAAGTTAATTAAGCTGGAAAGACTTAGGAAATGGCCCAGTGGATTAAAAACTTGCTGAGCAAGTCTAAGAACTGGAGTTGAGATCCCCCAACACCTATGTAACTGCAGGTGGGCATAGTGGACATATAAGTCCAATGCTTGGAATGGAGGCAGGGTAACCTCACAGCACAATAACTAGCTAGACTAGCTATATTGACAAGCTCTCTGAGTTTAGTTCAGAGACCGTGCCTCAGTGAGTAACGCAGAAAGCACTGGATAAAGATCCCTGAAGTCAACCTTGAGCTTCATAGACATATCCATGCATGTGTACGCACACTCATTCACACATTTGTGCCCACATTCATGCAAGCACAAAGACATAAATACACAGCACACACTTGGAAAAAATAAATAAGCTAGAAAGAGTAGAGTGTTGAACACACAAAAACAAAAATGAATAAGAGAAAAGTAACAGCGTGACTCACAGAAGAAGCACGGATTGCATGGTCCCGTGAAAGTATGTGTAAGAAAACAGCAACTAAACTGAGTCTTCATCTTCATAGTTAAGGTACCTGTTTGGTAATATTCTTATGCATAATCTTGCCTAATTAGAACAGATGTATCCTCCCACTCACAACTAGGGAGACATTATAAAAAATTTAGAGAGCTTCAGGTTGCCCAATGTTAATAGAATCAAGTCTGGCTCAGCTAATCAGTCAATTACTACCTAAATATTTTTAGGAGAAATTGAGAAGGATGTTTTGTGTCACTCAAAATTATGCTGGACATCTTTTGACCTCACAGTTTTCTCCTTTTTGACTTAAGTATTTGTTCTGCTTGCTTATAATATATGTACAATATGATTTACAGATTGAGACTTTCCAAGTATCTGATGTTATACTTCATTTTATATACTCCCAGCAAGTGGACATGAACACAATCTCATGGTTTAGCTCGACCTGGCCTTGAACTTGTTATGGAGTCTATGCTGGCCTTAAACTTAAGATTCTCCTCCTTCAGCCTCCTCGAGTCTGAGATTACAGGAATGTGCCTTCACAAGACCTCACTGATTCTAAACAAATAGAAAATAGTTGCCGTAATTTATAGTAGGCTGGTGTGTTAAGAGATAGATGATAAATAGATAGATAATGTAGATAATCATGTTATTTTTCTATTCATCCCTATATTTCAAATGAAAACTGAAGCCCAGAAAAGTTAAGTAATTTGCCTTATATAAGAATCTTTCCACTTGTTTCTTTAGCCTGATGAGAAACTATTCATCTGTTTGGACCTGTTTATGCCTATTTGAATGTCATTCTGCGAAGAAATTTCAATTGTGTGTGTGTGTGTGTGTGTGTGTGTACAGGATGTTATTTTTGAATGAATCCATAGAATATCCCTTCAACCTTTAAGTTTATTCTTTAAGTAACTGTCCTATAAATGTGTGTGGTGCTCTCTGTGCAGAAAATGGATATAATTTTGAACATTCTTGGTCTCAAAAGATTGAAAATAATTTGATCATCTATGTATGAAGAATTTTGGGAAGTTAGAGTTACAGAATAGAAAAGTTTTCAAAATAAATTATTCCATTTTCACTAGGAATTTTTAAGAGTCGGATTTATAGATTCACTTCAAACAAATAAGAAAGGGAATTGAATGCTAGTTTCAGCTGATGGTATTTTTTAAAAAATGATGATAGATAAGTGGCCTTTCAACATCAATATCAGTTCCCGATGTCTCCTCCAGTTTCATTTGCTTAGTTTACAACTCAAGCAGAGTCCGAGCTGTTTTTAGCAAAGCCTATGTATCAGTGAGGAAGACAGTGACTGCCATTCTGGTTTTGTATGTTTAACTCACTGCCCCTGGAGTCTGTATTAGCACTGATGATCCAAGCATCACTGTAGCACAGAGATGAGACTGGCCACCATGTGCTTCTGTCTGCAGATACATCCAATTACAGGTGTGGTTATGTTTTTGATCTGAAATGTCATCTGTAGGCTCAGGTTGTGAATGCTTGGTCCCCAGAAGGTGGCGCCATTCTAGGGGGGGGGGGGAACAGTGATACTTTTAGGAAGTAGAGCTTGGCTGGAGGAAGTAGGCTCATAGGAACTGGCCTTTGATGTCTGCACACAACCCTGATTTACTTCCTCACTCTGCTTTGTGGTCCACTTAATGAACAGTCTCTGCCACATCTGCCTCCTCTGACATCCCTCTTTCCCAGCTGCCCCTAATAATTGATTTATACCTTCTAATACTGAACCAAGATACATTCTCCCTCCCTTGTCTGTGTCAAGCATCGTGTCACAGCAATGTAAAAATCGTTAATATATCCATGTGCTACCCAACATTCTCCCTCCCTTGTCTGTGTCAAGCATCGTGTCACAGCAATGTAAAAATCGTTAATATATCCATGTGCTACCCAACTGGGGCTAATAACAAAGACAAACTCCAAATCCTGACCACAAGTATAACTTGTCAGTTTTACCTCTTTAAACTCAAAGAAAGTCGCCGTGTAACATGAGATGATAAGCTTGGATGGTAGATTTAAAAAATAATAAAAGAACCTATACTGGGCTGGGAGGATGATTAAGTTACTAAAGCACTTGCCTAAGAAACATGGGGTCGTGAGCCCAGATCCCCAGCACCCATTATAAAAGTGCCAACTATGATGACTTACACCAGTAAACCCACAGTAAGATGGGACGTAGAGACGGGTGGACCTCTGGAAGTGTGTGGGGCAACCATCCTGGCCTACTTGGCAAAGGTCTACCCTGTCTTAGAGAAAAAATGGAAGTCTCTATTTCAACACCCAAGGTTGTTTTTTGACCTCCAAACCATGCACACGTATAGCCACAACTTTTCATACATACACACTCAGACACACACACACACACACAAATGCAAATAGTCATATTGATATTTACTGTGCAAGAAATAGAAAGAGAACCTGTTAAAATATTACATTATCCTCACATGTTGAGGCCATACTAAGAAGCTGTCCTTGTGGGTCAGGTTGCTCATGATCTGATCAAGGATCCAGTCTTACACTGTGTACCACCAAGAAAGGCGATCAGATTGAGTGCTGACTCATAACTTGATTCCTCTGTTTCCTCTCCTTTCATGTCCGATAAGAATGATAAATATCACATGTAAGGTGTTTGCAGGAGATGAGAGAGTTTATACGGGAAGTGTTTTTTCAGAAAGTGCCAATAAATATTAGCAACTCTTGTTACTATAACATTTAGTGAAATTAGTATTCTCTCCTTTTTTTAAAAAAATCTTTTTAGTTTCACCATTTTATTTAGAAAGAAATTAAACCTATGTAAACATAAACAAAATGGCTAAGCACATCTCTTTACAGTTTTATAGGAAAACCATGAACATGTTTCACACATGTGTTTTGTGTGCATGATATACGCAGAAACACAAACAATTTTCAAGGTACAATATGAATATACAGATACATATATATTCTTAAATTTACAAATACAGCCTGCTCAGTTTGTGTGTATACTTTAGAGCTGACCATTTGGACTGGAGAACCAGAAATTGGTATTTTCAATTCATAAATACAAGTTCATATTATGTCCTGTGTTTGGTTTTGAAGTTCTGGGATTAAAGCCTGGGCACAGTGTAGGGCAGCTAAGTACTTCTGAGTGACTGTGCCCTCAACCCTTTATTTTATTTTGAGATAAGATGTTGCTAAGTTGCCAAGGTGGGCCTTGAACTTGTGATCCTCCTGCCTCAACCTCCCAAGTAAACTAACAGTTCAGGTTTTCTCAGCTTATCTTATTAAAATGCATCTATTCCCTTTTATAGTTGGAACTTGTGATACAAATATGCTTAGATGCTAGGGAAGAGATACCTAATACAGTATATTCAAATGTATCTCTTTTACTGAGAAATCTCTTATAGACATTCATCTATAGAAAATGGGTTATCAATTAAAGACAATCCTGGCTTCTAGCAACAATATTTGTTGTGTGTTTGCAAGTGTAATCAAAGAGTAGCTGCTTATTCCTGAGTAGTATGGAATTGGAAACGGGAATACATCTTGCATGGAAGGTGTTGGTCTCTTAGTTTATAGAGTTCGAACTGAGTAAGGCTGCTGATCCCTTACAATGCTCCAGCAGCCTTTTTTTTTTCTATATTTTTTTTTTTTTAGATAATTTCTTTATTTACATGTAAATTTTCCCTTTCCCAGGTTCCCCTCCAAAAAACAAACAAACAAACAAAAACAACAAGAACAAACTTCTTTTGCCTCCCCCCTCCCCATGCCTGCCACCCCACCCTCTCCCACTTATTGGCCCTGGCATTCCCCTACACTGGGGCACAGAACCTTCACAAGGCCGAGGTCCTTTCCTCCTACTGATGATCAAATTTGCAGTCCTCTACTATACACATGCTGCCAGAACATTCAGTCCCACCCTGTATAGTCCTTGATTGGTGGTTGGGTCCCTGGGAGCTCTGAGGGTACTAGTTAGT
>JADRCD010201855.1:0-16946 GCA_019843815.1 Montemys delectorum
ACACTCTGGCACGTCTTCTAGATCCCCGCCCCCCCCTACCCAATTATCCTGATTAGACCAGTAATTTCCCCATTCTGCACCTGTCATGTATCAACCTCCTGTTTCTATGCACAGCACCTTTGTTTGTATTTGTCATTTTGTCCCTTCCTAAATCAAAGCACAATGAGAAAAGATCTCACCCTGATCTGTCGAATTAGGGTAACATATCCATGGTTTCACCCCCTGAAAAGAGTTCTTAAATAAATTAATTAATGGGTGAAATGAATGAATCACTGGGCACACAAATTGAAGAACAGACTGTAGACTAGAGTCCTGTATGTCTAATGTTCTCAAATGTTATTATGTCTGTCCACATCAGCCCCATTGTTTTGATCATATACTCTTCTTTCTCATCTGTAACTTAGCAGCAGACTTTTCTTCCTGTTATTGAAACAGTTGTCCTGCTTTCTTTTGTTTGTATCATTCGATAAAGAAAAGGTTAATGGTCTTTTTAAAAAGCACGTCTAAAAGTTCACTGTCATTGAATCTCTGGGGGAAATGACTAGCATTGAGGTAATGAAACATTGATCTGTCTGGGGGCCGCCTCTAGTGTGAAGATGACTTGGCAGAGAAACGGAGAAGCAATGAGGTTCTGCGCAGGGCCATTGAGACCTACCAGGAGGCGGCCGACCTGCCCGATGCCCCCACAGACCTGGTGAAGCTGAGCTTGAAGCGACGGTCAGAAAGGCAGCAGTTTCTAGGTGAGAAGCTGAGGTGCTAACTTGGTGAGAGGTGCAACATGACCCCCTTCAAGTGGCAGCTACAAGGTGCCTTCTCAAAGTCAAGGTGCTTGGAAAAAAGCCTGCATTTTGGCTTCTGGTAACTTGTCTGTCTTAAACACAACTTCTCTTCATTTCACCAATCCTAACCTCAGTAATTGTATGCACCCTCACGTGTGTGTATGTGGGGTGGTGGTGTATGGGTACGTCTGTCTGTTCGCACACAAGTGCATGCATATGTGTACAGAAACCAACATCTATGAATGTCTAGGCCAGAGGGAAACCTAGATGCCATTACTTCTTATTTTTTTAAGACAGTATCTTCACTGTCCTGGCGCTCTTTACATAGCCTACACTGGCTGGCTTGCTAGTCCCAAAGATCTGAGTCACTGCCTCGCAAGCACAGGGATCACACACCTGCACCAGCATGTGTGGCCCTTCTGCTTGGATTCTGGGTATCACGATTTCGTGCTTGCAAGGCTGGCCTGCCTTCCAGTCATTGGCCTTTTCTCAGACAATCATATAAGCTCACAGCTCCTGGGGAAGACACTCAATGTTGTCCTCTAGCCTCTATTCACACACCCACACATGCATATAAACATATACAAAATCATTGTGGATTTTTACATTAATTTTGGGAGGTTTTTTTTTTAAGAATTTGATAAAATAATTATTCAACTTAGAGTTATAGGTTGTCTTTGGTTCCCTCTTAGTTTTTATACCAAAAGATTCTCTTGCCTCCGAGCCTGAGATCAAGGTTTCTGGATCTTGTGAAATGTCTCACCTTCTACAGAAATCCCTCAGTTTTTAGTATAGTCTCTTCTGCTGAGGTGAGAATGAGACAAGGTCACGTGAGAAGGCTTTGAGGCAGCTGGACAGAGATCCTGAAATTGCAGAGGTATGGAGTTGCCTCACAGTACAACAAGAGTTCCAGACAAGGTGTGGGAGGAGCAGCAACAGGTGTTTGCAGACTGTACTTGCACATTTGGGACCATTGCTGTTTGCCCGAGAGAGGGAAGGACTGCCTGGGCAAACCACCCAGAATCCTCATTGGAATAGTATTACCCAGCTATAGGGCACAGACCCCACAGTGAACGGGCCACATTTCCTTTTGTTAGCTAAGCAGTAGCTGCATTCCCTGACTGAACCTGCTTCTGCCTCCTCATATTCCCCTTTGCAGGCATTAATCCCTGCAAGGTAGTTTTTTCACAAATGCTAGTCTTTCTTAGCACACCCCCCCCCCCCCCCCCCCCCTCTCTCAGTTTGTTTTTCCAATTTGCAATTGTAACCAAGAACAATGACAGTGGACCTGGACTGTTTCAGTATAAGCCTCCGCATGAACAGTGGCTGGGATTTCCTGAGCCATGTAGTGCACTGTAGCCTGTCATCCACCAGAGGCTCCCATAGTACTGGAAAATGTCTCCTACGTGCTTTCAGGGCCTGTTAGAGACAGCATCCACTGTGAAGCCTGGTGCCCGTGTCCTTCCGCGCCCATTGAACTTTCATGCTGACTGCTAACCCAAACTCAGGCTTTCCATTATCTACACTGCATCTAAAATTCTAAAGCTAATAAACCGAAATCGTTTCAGCAGAACTGCCAACTGACATTTTCTCAAGAAAGAACTTAAGATAAAAAATATAAATGTGGATTGACTCAGAACACAGTATGTCTTTACAATTTCTGATTGATCCTGTATTTAGTATCTACATGGAGCAATTACAGATAGCATTGTAACTATGCTACTCAGGACTTACTCATCCGTTCATAGAGGAAGCCAGATGTAAGGTCCTCTTCAGGTTCTGCTAAATCCTCTCTCGTGCTCTGTCTTCATAATATTTTTAATACTATTCATCATTTTCCAACACTAGGTCACATGAGAGGTTCTCTCCTAACCCTCCAGAGACTAGTTCAGCTCTTCCCTAGCGATACTACCTTAAAAAACGACCTTGGCGTAGGATACCTCTTGATGGGAGACAACGACAGTGCCAAGAAGGTTTATGAGGAGGTAAGCAAGCACTGGGGTTTTGTGAGCTGCGCCCGAGGAGTTGTCTGTAGATAAGGCCAGGTGCTGGTTGACAAGGACATGCAATATGCACAGTGTTTTGTCTTCTTTCTCTTTCATGAGAGAAACAGCAGGTAAGGTGTTATGGTGAACACTCTGGACCCAGCCTTCCCACTGCTTTCTCTTTCCTTCTCCTCTCCGGGTTGGAGCCAGAAAGTCACATCTAGCACAGACTGGCCTTAAACTCCTGATGGTCTTCCTGCTTCACCTTTTCAACGGCCACCATAACCAGTTTTTCTTACTTTGTTTTTTCTTTATGGGCATGCCTCTATTGTACAGAGGGATGGGTCCCATAAAGACTACTCAAGTATGCATATATATTGGCCATATTCACCCCTGTATCTTGATTGGAACGATTTAAATTTTAGTTAATTTTTATTTGAGATTCATTTTTATTGATCTGTATAGACACCTTTTAAGGGTTTTTGTTGTGATAGGAAAAAGTGAAAATAATAATATAAGTTATAAATGTAAATAATATTTTAAGTTTTACAGTATGAGACTCTCAGGCAAAAGTAGTAGATTATACCATTGACGTTCCCATCCTCTGGCAGAGATGGCTTTCAGAGGATTTCTACATTATAGTGGGCATTTTAATAGATAAGCTCTAAGTCACAAGTAACTAGAAAACTGGTTCCTTTAGGCAACAAGGGAATTTATTTGGTATAAAGCAAACAGTATGTCAAATGCACTTTGAAGCAGGAGAAAGCTAACAGCTCTGTAAAACAAAGACAGACGAGGGTCCTTGTTCTTTAACTTGAGCCTCTGGATCAATGGTTTCCAAGCTGCTGCCTTTACGTTAAATGGTACTTGAGTGAGCTAGGATGTCTAACAGAAGGGTCTCTTCTGTGTTGGAAACATCGTCAACTGCAGCAGCCTCCCCCTCAGTCTGCTCACAAAGAGGCCCTTGCCTCTATTGCTCTAGGTGCTTAATTGTAAAGTCATTGAATTTTGAAGCTATTGTCTTGCTACCTTTGTCATAATTTTGATTGCTTTTTGAGAGATCAGACGTTTGGCCTTGGCTTTTTTATATATATAAATATCTATTAAAGGTTTATTTTTATTCGTTTGGGTTTTTTTATTAGGTATTTTCTTATTTACATGTCATACGATTTCTCCTTTCTCAGTTTCCCCTCCAACAAACAAACAAACAAACAAACAAATAAAAACAAGAACAAACCCCTGTTGCCTCCCCCTTTCCCATGCTTGCCAACCCACCCTCTCCCACTTATTGGCCCTGGCATTCCCCTACACTGGGGCACAGAACCTTTACAGGGCCAAGGGTCTCTCTTCCCATTGATGACCAACTTTGCAATCCTCTAATATACACATGCTGCCAAAACAATCAGTCCTTCCATGTATAGTCCTTGGTTGGTGGTTGAGTCCCTGGGAGCTCTGAGGGTACTAGTTAGTTCATATTGTTGTTCGTCCCAAGGAGCTGCAAACCCTTCAGCTCTTTTGGTCCTTTCTCTAACTCCTTCATTGGGGACCTTGTACTCAGTTCAATGGATGGCTGTGAGCCTCTATTTCTGTATTAGTCAGGTACTGTCAGAGCCTCTCAGGAGATAGCTATATTAGGCTGGCTTGTCCTTCCTTCAGTCTCTGCTCCATAGTTAGTCTCTGCAACTCCTTCCATGGGTATTTTGTTCCTCCTTTTAAGAAGGAATTAAATGTCTACATTTTGGTCTTCCTTCTTCTTGATTTTCTTGTGGTTTGTGGGTTGTTCTTCCTGTATTCCGAACTTCTGGGCTAATAACCATTTATCAGAGAGTGCATACCATGTATGCTCTTTTGTGATTGGGTTACCTCACTCAGGATGATACTCTCCAGATCCATCCATTTCCCTAAGAATTTCATAAATTCATTGTTTTTAATAGCCGAGTAGTACTCCATTGTGTAGATGTACCACAGTTTCTGTATCCATTCCTATGTTGAGGGACATCTGAGTTGTTTCCAGTTTCTGGCTATTATAAATAAGGCTGCTATGAACATGGTGGAGAATGTGTCCTTATTACATGTTGGAGCATCTTCTGGGTATATGCCCAGGAGTGTTATAGCTGGGTCCTCAGGTAGTACTATGTCCAATTTCCAGAGGAACCACCAAACTGATTTCCAGAGTGGTTGTACCAGCTTGCAATCCCACCAGCAATGAAGGAGTGTTCCTCTTTCTCCACCACCTCTCCAGCATCTGCTGTCACCTGAGTTTTTTATCCTAGCCAATCTGACTGGTGTGAGGTGGAATCTCAGAGTTGTTTTGATTTGCATTTCCCTGATTTGACCTTGGCTTTTTATGACATCATTAATACCTACATTGCAAATGTGTGCTATTTAGAAAATACCTGCACCAGGCCATAACATAGTCCATGTGGGACAGGGTGTCCCTTGTCCTGCGGAGTTTGGTTAAAAGAAACATTCTGTGTCACAATGATTCAGGGCCATGTGAATGTAAAAATGAACAAACCATCTGAGACACAAGATGGAAGCCCAAGGATCCATCCTCCTTGTATGTCCTCTCCTTCCCACACTCCCTTCTTTCTTCTCCTTGAAAAATTCATTCTTGTTTTCTAACTCTCTCTTTTTCTTTCTCCCAGTGTCCTTCTCTCACCCCCCATTTCAGTCTAAAGAGCCCAAAGAAGTAAGTCCTGGGAGCCAAGTACAAGCAAGGTCTCAGCGGGTTGCAAGCACATTCTGACCAGTGTCTAACTGCAGTTCCCTCTCCTGCCTTCTAAAAGTCTTCCTTGAATACACTCATCCCTTCTACCTGACACTAAGTCTCAGAAACAAGGGATGTTTTTCTTCACTTTTAAAACAAATATTATGTTGTATTGTTTATTCACCTAGGACCATATTCTCACTTGGTTGAGCATACCAGGATGCGGAAAGCTCCAGATATTGCCCTATCATACAACTGATTGGTTTTCTTTTAAAAGAAGCATTCATACATTGAAAGTAATGTGCGGTGCTCCTCTATTTTTGCCTCTTACTTCTAAACTAATGAGCTGTGGCTAATGGATACTCGTTCCCTAACCAAAATGTGGTCTGTTGTGTTTATTCTTTTCCCAAGGTCATTTCAGAAACTAATACCAGAGCTGCATATTTTTCTTCACATTGTTTTTTGAGTACATATGTGAAAATCATTTCATAATCCTATTTTTAGTTTTGGGGTTTTTGTTTTGTTTTGTCTATTTGTTTGTTTTCTGTTCCTGTTTTCAGCCCAGAGACTAGCTTTACAGGTTAGGTAGAAGCTGCTCACATCTATAGTTTTTGAAGGCTCCTCCCACATCTCCTTCCCAAGGCTCTGCCACCAGTTTGGGATCCTAACCCAGCATCATCCTAAGTTCTTTGCAGCCCCACACACCTTACGCAGGTGCATCACACAGCCAGCGCACATTTTTTTAAATGCACGCACAGCAGCTCAGGACCTGAACTTAATTGAAGAGGTACAGAATATATCTTTGTGTCTTCACAGAGCTTACAATCTGGGGCCTAGTCACCAGTTGTTCATTTTGTTTCCCAAATAGATCTACCTTCCTAATGCTTTCACCAGACTCTGATCACCTTTTGTTTGACCTCACCCAGATCCCTGTGCAGGGTTACTGATCTCTGACCTTCATGTACTCCAGGTACCATATGACCATGGCTCTCAGCGCTAAGTCTGCCAGGCTTCCTACAGAAGTGTTCTTTAAATGTCCTTTATGCTGTACTCTTCCAGGCAAACGAATTCAATCTGAGTGTTGTCTATTTATATGTGCATGCTAGTGTGGTGCATACTTGATTTAAAAAAAAAAAAGTACACGCCCTCCAAATAGGATTTTAAGCTCAAATGAAATATTTAGAGTGCTCTCAAATTTTACTGAACTGACAAAAATCCTTTCACTCTTAGTAAACCGTTCCCATTTCAGTCTGATCACTGTGAAGCGCTACTCGTGGTTTGGTAGGATCCTTGCATCCTTGATGGATACCCACATGGACACCTAAAGATGAAGATGGCACTGAACACCGCAGGTGTGTTACACCTCAGTGTTGCTTTGAGCCATTATTAAATGAGACAGGGATCGTTGGAATGCACGCTCTGTAGTCCTTGGAGCAGTCAGTTCGATGATAGAGACAAACATTGACAGCAAAGTCAGGTAGCATTTACAATATGGCTGAAAAGTCAGCGGCTGGAGAGAGCAGAATTTGACATTCCCTCATGCTACTCACAGTGGTAACTATTTAAACCATGGATTCCTTTGTTGTCATTCGGCTGATTGGTTGTTTGTTTTACAAAACAAAACAAAGTTATTTGAAAATGGGAACCAGGGAAAGATTTTCTTTTTTTAACACAAGGTTTCTCTGTGGAGATCTGGTAGTCTTTACTGTCCTAGAACTCACAGAGATCCACCTGCCTCTGCCTCTGCCTCCCAAGTGCTGGGATTAAAGGCGTGCGCCACTAAGCTGGCCCTACCTTCTATCCTTTTATCCAGCTCTTATTATCCCCTGAAACCATGCAGGTAAAAGATTCCCTACAAGAGGGAACACTTGATTTCTTTTTCCTGGTCTGAAAGTAGGCATATGATCTTGTACAGTCATGTGACCTCTTTTGGACGGTGGATTCTTGAGATGTCTGCCTACGATTAGAACTTTAAATTTTGTCTTTTTGAAGTGTTTCCTTTTTTCTCCCCCCCTCTGAGAAGTTCAGTTATGAATTGCAATCAAAATAATCTAACTTAGTTGCCTGTAGTTTAGCTTCTCCTCTAACAGTGATCTGTACCTGTCAGCATATATGTTCTTGTCCGTAGTGAATTACTTAAACGTTTTCTTTGAAATAATGAGTCGTATTAGGAGGCTGGAAAAAATTGTGTCAATTTTTTTTCTTTTTTTTTTTTTTTAGATAGGGCCTCTAGCTCATGCTAGCTTCAAACTTGCCTTGTGGCTGAGGCTGACTTTGAACATGTGCCCTTACTGTACCCACCTCCCCCAGAAAGCTGGGATTATGGGATTGTCCCATACCTGGCTTTGGGATGGTTTATGTAAAGAAATTCTTTGAAATATTCATACAATATACTATGATCATATTTCCTTTTAGCTCCTCTCATATCCACCTTTTCCTTCCTAACCCTCAACTTCTTATCATATTTTTCTGGAACATAGTTTACTTTTGATCATACAGCATTTATTGCTCAACAACAGCATTGTATTTATCTTGCCTCAGTTCCAAAGTGACTTTTCTAGATTCCTGCCCCCACTGTTAGGAATCCCACAAGAACACCAGGCTACATGACCATAACATTTATGCAGAAGACCTACCTTAGTCAGACCCACCCAGGCTCCCTGCTCTCTGTGAGCCCCTTTGAGGCCCTGCCAGTTGATTCTGTGTGCCTTGTTCTTAGGGCATTCTTGGTCCCTCTGCCTCCAGCAGTCCTTCCTAACCTCCTCCACGGGATTCCCTGGCCTCCACCTAATATTTGCCTACTGGACTCTGCATCTGTTCCCATTGCTGGATGAAGTCTCCTTGGTTGATTATGCTAGGCTTCTGTCTCAGCACATTACACAGAAATGACAAACTGCAGGTCAGAGGTTTTATGGCTGGGTAGGTGTACCAATCCCTCCACTTGAGATCTTGCCTGGTTCCAGAAGATGGCCAGTTCAGACTTTGTGTCCCCCATTACTAGGAGTCTTCACTAATGTTACCCCTGTAGATTTCATGGAGTTTTCATTGTACTAGGTTTCTACCAAGCTCCCCAAGTGTCACTCCCCTCAATTCCAGTCGTCTCTCAAAGTATTCCCTCCCTTCATGCCCACACCCACACCAGATTCTTCCTGTTCCAATATCAATCAGCCCGAAGTCTACTTAAGGAAACAATTCTATTTCCCCTTCCCAGGAAGATCCTTGCATTGCACCCTAAGCTCTCCTTGTTACTTAGCCTCTCTGGGTCTGTAGGTGGTAGCATGATTATCCTTTACAACTATTATCTACTCATAAGCGAGTACATGCCATGTTTGTCCTTCTGAGTCTGGATTACCTCCCTCAGGATTTCTTATAGTTCCATCCATTTACCTGCAAACTTCATGGTGTCACTGTTTTAACAGCTTAGTAATACCCCATTGTATAAATGTACCACATTTTTTTTAATCCATTCTCCAATTGTGGAACATCTAGATTGTTTCTAGCCTCTGACTATTATGAATATAATTGAGCAAGTGCCCTTATAGTGGATGTTGGGCCCTCTGGGTATATACCCTGGAGTGGTATGGATATGTCTGGAAGCAGATTAGTTCCCAAGTTTCTGAGACACTGCCATATTGATTTCCAAAGTGGCTGTACATGTTTGCACTCTCACAAGCAAAGGAGGCATATTCCTCTTGCTCAACATCCTTGCCAGCATGATCTGTTATTTGTGGTTTTTATCTTTGTCATTTTGATAGGTATAAGAGGGAATCTCCAAGTTGTTTTGATTTGCATTTAATAAGTTTGAGTATGTTGTGCATTCATTGAATTCTAGGAAATCTTTAATTTCCTTCATTTCTGCCTTGATTCAGTAGTCATTCCATATAGAGTTGTTCAGTTTCCATGAGTTTTGAAGCTTTCTGTTGTTTTTGTCATTGTTGAAATCCAGTTTTAGTCCATTGTGGTTTGCTGGGATGCAGGGAGTTCACTTTTCTTGTCTCTGTTGAGATTTGCTTTTTGATGGACTATGTAGTTGATTTTGGGAAATGTGCCATAAAGTGCTGAGAAGAAGGTATAGTCTTTTGTGCTTGGGTGAAATGTTTTGTAGATATGTTAAGTCCATTTTGGTTCAATACATCTGTTAGCTCCATTATTTCTGTTTAGCTTATGCCTGGATGATCTGTCTGTTGGTGAGAGTAGGGTATTGAAGTCTTCAACTTTCAATGTATGAAGGTTGATGTGTTATTTAAGCTTTAGTAATGTTTCTTTTACAGATGTGGGTGCCCTTGCATTTGGGTGTAGATGTTAAGAATTGAGATGCCATCTTGGTAGATTTTTTCCTTTAATGACTATGGAGTATCCTTCCCCATCTCTTTTGTTTAATTTTGGTTTGATGTCTGTTTTGCTAGATACTAGAATAACTACACCAGCTTTTCTCTTGGGCCCATTTCCTTGGAAATTTTCATTCCAACATTTTACTCGGAGGCAGTGTCTATCTTTTATGTTCAGATGTGTTTCTTGTATGCAGCAGAAAGACAAATCTTGTTTTCTTATCCATTCTGTTAGCCTGTGTGTTTTCAATAGAGAATTCAGTCCATTGATATTGAGAGACATCAATGACCAATGGTTGTTAATTCCTGTTATTTTGTTGTAGTTGGTAGTGGAGTATGTGTATGTGTGTTTCTGTTTTATTCTTTGGGTTATGCTTGTATGAGTTTATTTATTGACTTATTGCCTGTGTTTTTTTGTACTTAAGTGCCTTGTATTGGAGTTTTCCTTCTAGTACCTTCTATAGGGCTGGATTTGTAGATGCATATTGTTTAAATTTGACTTTAGCATGCAATATCTTGTTTTCTCCATCTATTGTGATTGTAAGTTTTACTGGGCTGGCATCAATGGTCTCTTAGAGACTGCAAGACATCTGCTTAGGCCCTCTGGCTTTTAGTGTCACCATTGAAAAGTTGGATGTAATTCTAACTGGGATGCCTTTATATGTTACTTGAACTTTTCCCTTGCAGCTTTTAATATTCTTTCTTTGTTCTCTGTGTTTGGTGTTTTGATTATTATGTGGCCAGGGGACTTTCTTTTCTGGGCCAATCTATTTGGTGTTCTGTAAGCCTCTTGTACCTTTATAGATATATCCTTCTTTAAGCTTGGAAATTGGACTATGTGTAGGGGTGTGGGGGGGGGGGGGTTGCCTGTTTTGTGGAGGCCCGAAGAAGGCATTGGATCCCTCAGGGCTGGACTTAACTATAGTCATTTTAGAGATATCCAGTGTATTAGTTACTTTTCTCTTGGCTCTGTAAGCCTCTCGTACCTTTATAGATATGTCCTTCTTTAAGCTTGGAAATTTTTCTTTTATGATTTTGTTAAAAATATTGTGTGGGCCTTTGAACTGGGAATCTTACTCTTCCATTTCTATTATTCTTAAATTTTGTTTTTTCATAGTGTTCCAGATTTCCTATATGTTTTGTGTTAGAAACTTTTTAGATTTAACATTTCCTTGCCTGACCTATTTCTCCTATTGTATCTTTAACAGCTGAGAGTCTCTCATCCATATCTCATCCTCTATTAGTGATACCTGTATCTATAGTTTTTGTCCACTTACCTAGATTTTCCATTTCCAGGATTCCCTCAGTTTGTGTTTTCTTTGTTGCTTCTAATATCTATTTTCAAGTCTTGAACAGTTCTATTCGTTTTCTTCAACTGTTTGTATTTTTCTTGGATCTGTTGACATTCTCTAAGGGATTTAATGATTTTCTCCAATTTTTTTATTTTTTTCTCAATTTCCTTTAAAGACTTATTAATTTCCTCTTTAAGGAATTCTATCACCTTTATAAAGTTAGTTTTCATCTTTTCTTGTGTTTTAGCTCTGTTGAAATATTCAGGGCTTGCTGTAATGGGACGGCTGGGCTCTGGTGATGACACACTGCCCTGTCTGTTGTTGGTTCTGTTCTTATACTGATGCTAAAACATCTGTATTTGGGATCATTATAGGTCTAGGTGCCAATTTCTGGGTTTGTCTTTGTTAGATAGATGTTTTCTTCCTTGGTTTCTATTTCCTCTCTGATATCACTGGAATGGCCTGTGGCTGCATAGAAGGCTTCTGCTCATATTCAGAGCTCGACTTCTAATGACATTCATGGCCTTGTTCCAGCAAGGGGTTGCCTCCCAAGTTGGGAGCTGGAGTTCTGGTGATGTCTGTGGCCTCTGATCTAGTTGGAGGTCCTCTAGGGTTCAGGATGTTGGCCTGGCTTCTAGTAGGGTAGGAGGCTTATGTCAGAGGTGTGTCCAGAGATAGAGTGACAGTGGGGGGCGGCAGTTGGAGTTATGCTAGGCAGGTGCTAGCAGAATGCAGGGCAGTCATACCTGGGGTTCAGGATGCTGGCCTAACCTCTGATGGATTATGATGATTCCAGAGGACATGTGGGTCAGGATATGGTGACTATAAAACATGGATTCTTTATTTCTGGAATTTTCCATTTAATATATTTGCATCATAACTTACTGTAGAAAATGAAATTTTGGATAAAGGAAATAGGTGGTGTTTTAAAATTCTTAAAATGTACCTTGAATGAGTTTTTACTGTTGGTAAAAATGTATATTGAATAAGTAGATACATAACTAGATAGATCAATAGGTAGGTAATTAGATAATGATAATTATAGGTAAATACAAAATATTTTTAATATCATTTTACTCTTAGTCTGGGTTTCTTATAAACCAACCTGTATCTTCGTGTGTATGTTTATTAAACCTGTAGATTCACTGCACATATATCTACAAATTTCAAAAGTGTGGTGCCTAAATCTAAAGAAACAGGTGTGGACAGTACTGTCAGCCACTCTGAGCCCTGCCCATCCTCCTAATTCTGTGTACCAGACAGGATTCCTGACTGTCCACCTGCAAATGGGCATGGCACTATAAGCCTCTCCTTAGTAAATGTACTTCAGAGCAGAAGTGGTTGCAATTTCTTCTCTCTAGGGGATTATTTTTCTTGTGTCCCTAAACAGAACTGTTTTGTGATAACCCCTGTCCTCTTCTTCAGTATTGTTACCTATTGTCTTGTTTGTATTTCACCTCATTCCCTTTTCCTATGTGTATGTGTACATGTGTGTTTGTATGAATATGTGTGCGTGTATGTGTGTGTCGGGGGTGCCTGTTTTGTGGAGGCCCAAAGAAGGCATTGGATCCCTCAGGGCTGGAGTTAACTATAGTCATTTTAGAGATATCCAGTGTATTAGTTACTTTTCTCTTGGCTGTTCTTGGCTGTGATAAAATACCATGATAAAAGCAACTTAAGTAACATGTTGGATATGGTGGAGTGAATGAGAAAGCCCCAAAGTTCATGTAGTTTGGCTTGCAGTTCCAGATGGAGAGAGTCCATCATGATAGGATAGCAGGCTATGGTCAGAAAAAGCACTGTGACCAGAAGCTGGCTTGTCATGATTTCATCCGCACATAGGAAGCAGAGGGAGAATAGGAAGTGAGAAAGGCTGCAAACCCTCAAATCCTGTCCGCAGGGATATACTTCCTCTATACGGCTTGACATCTTGTGGACACATACTGGGGATGAAGTACACAAACACGTGAGTCTTTGTGGGCAACTCTCATTCAGAACACCATACCCAGCTTGTTACATGGACACTGGGACCTGAACTCTGGCCCTCATGATTAATCAGCAAGTGTTCTTAACCACTGAGGTAGCTTTTCATCCCTTTTTATATTTTCTCATTCTCTTTTGCCTTGAATGTCTTTGCCCCGTTGGTCCCTGCTTTCTCTTTCTCTGGCGATCTCCACACTCCCAGATCCCTCTAGGACCTTTCTTCTAATCACACTCACCATGAGTGTGTTGAGTGTTCCTCCCCTGGGACCACTACATGCCTCTGCTTGTTTCTGCACTCTCTTGTATCATCAGTGTCTGCTACACATGCATCTCCTGAACTGGATTCAGAGCCCTTTGAGAGGGAAGAATATCTCATTCCTGTTCGCATATCTGGGACCTAGAGGAATTTGATGGGTTTTGAGATCTTAGAAAATTCTTACATTTGATAACTATTTGAGATGATGTCAGCGTGACTGCAGTAGGCAGGGGTATCATGAGTGAAGTGCAGGAATTATAATGACTTGTTTGTAGCCGTGCAGGCAGAACCATGATCAACACTGATTCTGTTCATTCCTGGAGGTCCATTCTCAGCCCAAGGTCTGATTTAGGGCCTGTCAGCTGAAGAAACAGAGCCCAAGCTTATGGAGATTCTCCTTTGGAAGGAGAGCCCAGCATGCACCCATCCATGCCTTTACACAGAGATGCTGGGAGTTCCCCAACACCAGGCTCAAGGGATGAGATGTGAGTGAAGCAAAGTCCCTGTAGAGCTTACATGTTAGAAAAGGAATAAAATATCCAAATAGGTCAGATGGTGATAGGTCCTGTGAAAACAGACTGGATAGATAACTTGGAGGAGACCTAGGGCTGGGAATGGCATTGGTTTTCTAGTTGGGAGATAAACAGGGGAGGAATGAACTGGACTAGTGTGACAACTCTTCTACACAGTCCTTCTCCCACAAGTAAAGGGATGGCCTACTTGGATTACCTAGGAGAGAGTATTGTGGGGACGACAATTTGTAGTAAGGGTGTCTTTGGCCTGCTATAAATAACAAGGAGTCCAGTATGCCTCAGAGGGACGATGGGAAGGGGCAAGAGCAGAGCCAGATAGGTGGAGGCTGCGGAAGTGCTTGCTTGAATGCAGTCTTCCATGCTGAGTAAAAGGAACTTGAGGAAGGATCAGGTCTGACCCTGGGTTTAAATGGTTTCCTGGGAGCAGCAGGGGTGCAAAGTATCAGCTGCTGAGGGGTCCTGCAGGAGGGTGTGAAAGAGGAGATTTGGTGCAGTAGCAGGTAGAGTGGTGAGTGTTACCCTTTTAAATAGGCCTTGAATAGGCACTGAGCCTAACGCAGGCATGGTAGCTTCTTGCTCGATAGCTCGCTCTTCCTCTGGGAAGCTCCCGTGTCGGTTGTGACTTTACTTAACCTCATTGGCCCAGGGATAGAGAGGAGAGGCACTGGGGCATCTTCTCCCTGAAAGTACCCCTCACATCTTCTCTGTCCTCTTTGTTCAAGAAATCCATTTCCTAAGCAGCTTCACGAGGCTCATGCTTTTGTGCCGATTTCTCACTGTTCATATTTAATTTAGGGGCATTTTGCATAATTCATCTTTAAATCATAATAAATGCATATAGTGATGAACAACGGACTAGCTTATATGAAATAGCCACCTGGATTTTTATCGCGTAGAGTGGGATTATTTTCACCAACTTTATATTCAGCACTTAAAAATCATTGCACTCCCAAGAACTTATTTTCATTCATAATTTTTTAAAGCTTGTTATTTCGAAATAATCTCAGATTTCCAAAAAGCTACCCAAGTAGGACACGGATTATACTCTCAGGTCCCTGGCCGTCCTGCATTCTGCGTCAGCACAGAGTTAAAGAATTAACATCTGCTAGCTCACTAGGCCAACGCCCTGGTTCTGATCATTTGAGACTCCCAAGGGCTGCTCTTCAACACCCACAAGGCTGCTGTGTCGCGCCTGTAACAGTTCCTCGGGTGGTTTTCACTTCCATACCTATGAAAAACGCAGGCACTCATTTGGTTTCAGCTGCCAGGTACTTCCTCACCATTCAGTATGGTTATACTTTGGTGCGGGTCAGCCTCAGGAGCAATGCTGTGTCCTCTGCAGTGACATGAGATCCATACTATGTCAGGTGTCATTTCCATGGTGATGGCAATGCCTCTGAAATGCCGTTACAGTTGTCTTTATGGTCACCATGCATCTCTAACAGTTTACTCAAGAGTGTTTTCATGTCCCACTCTGCCACTAACTTTAGTGCCCGTGGATGGATGTTTTAATGCATGAGTAGATCCTAATAGGTTGAAGCATGTACGTAAAGCAATGTGAAACAACCCTTCAGAGTCATCTTGAAGCACAAAAAAAATTGAGAGTGATTTTCTCTATAATCACTAAACAACCTTGAAGTCATAGCAATGGTCAGGTATTTGTCTGGTTCCAGCCGTGCTCCAGCAGTAACGACGTTCTCATTCGCAGCTTTACTCAGTGAGCAAGTGTGAAAAGCATCTTGAGTTGATTGGCCATGGGTTTGTTTCGTTTAATGATAGCGGTGGGACCCACCGTGTTTGAGGCTGTAGCATCCTAATCCATCTGGAGTACGGCAAAGCTAATTAAGATTTGTTGTGACAGTCACTTGTACAAGTCTCTTCTCTATCACAGTCATTCTTTGTTTTTTTTGAATTCAGGTGCTGAATGTGACACCAAACGATGGCTTCGCTAAAGTGCACTACGGCTTCATCCTGAAAGCACAGAACAAAATAGCTGAGAGTATTCCCTACTTAAAGGTAGCTGTCATGGTCTCCTTCCTGTGTACTCTCTTCCTACCATCCTTTGAGTTCCCCTTTGGTTGTGGCTTCCAGTTACGACTTACTAAAAGGTAGCTTCCGTGGTCTCCTTCCTGTATACTCTCTTCCTACCATCCTATGAGATCCCCTTTGGTTGTGGCTTCCAGTGATGGCTTCTAACTGATTGGCATGCATCGCTGAGTCTCGCTAGCTTCACGTGCATTCGTCTCAGGCAGTGCGTATCTCCACCTGACTGAATGTCATGGAGGGACACCAACTGCATGAGCTTCTTTGGCATCACTGCTGCCAAAATTCTCAACAGAAACCATGTAAGGACAGGTTGGTGTGGGCTCTTAGTTTCTGGGAGGTGCTGTGTTTCATCTTGGGGATGGCATGGCAGAGCTCGATGTGGCAGGAGATTGTTCATATCATGGTCTCTGAGCACTAACGAAAAACCATGAGTGGGAGATAGAAGCAAGGTAACCATCAAGGCCCAGCCCTGGTGGCAAGGTTCTACAAGCTCCCAAAACAATACCTCATGCAAGAGACCAAAGCAGAGAGGCCTTCAGGAGACGCTTCAGCCTGCCACAGTAACAGCATGAGCAGACACGGTTTGAAAAAGACCTTAGGGCTAATGACTCAAAAATCTTACAATGTATCATTGCTTTTTCTACTATATTAAACTGAAGCACTGAAGCATGGACAGTTCGCCAGAATAGCACTTGGACTCAGGTCAGGTCTATCGAGTCAAATTCTTGCTGTAAGAGAAATATCACTTTTGCTGGATATGGCAGTGCACACCTTTAATCCCAGCACTCAGGAGGCAGAGGCAGGCAGCTCTCTGTGAATTTGAGGCCAGCCTGGTCTATAGAGCTAGTTCCAGGACAGCCAGGGCTACACAGAGAAACCCTGTCTCAAAAATGCAAAGATGATGATAGCAATAATAAACCAGAAAAGGAAAGGGAGAGACAGAGAGACAGAGAGACAGAGACAGAGACAGACAGACAGACAGACAGACACACACACACACACACAGAGAGAGAGAGAGAGAGAGACAGAGACAG
>JADRCD010201856.1:6542-36272 GCA_019843815.1 Montemys delectorum
ATATATATATATATATATATATATATATATATATATATATATATATAAAACCTGGACTACATAGTGAAACTCTGACTCAATATGTGTATGTGTTTGTATGTGTGCATATGTGAATATCTTCATTTATATGTGTGGCTGTCTGTGTGTGTTTATTGAACATAGAAAATAAAAAAGATAAAATATGGTAAAGTCCTCATGATATAGATAAGATAATTCTAAATTATAGCATTAAGTAATTGTGGCATGAAAGGGAAAAATCTCCAAATAATAACTTTAACATTCAACTGAAGAGACTAATAAAAAAGCATACATTAAACCAAAAGTAAACAGAATGGAGGATGTAGAAGAGAGGCTCAAAAATCAATAAAATTTAAAAAGAAAAAAAAAACTGGAGAAAATTGGAGAGAAAAATCAACTGATATGTGTGTATGTGGTTGTGTGTGTGTGTGTGTGTGTGTGTGAGTGTGTTCATGTGGGTGCACAAATATGTGTGCATACATACATGTGGATACCAAAGGAGAATCTTTGGCATGTTTCTCAGAAGCTACACAATTCATTATTTGAAAAAAGTTATCTCTTTCCCCTTCTCCCTCTCCTTCTGTCCTTTTCCCTCTCCCTCTCTCCCTCTTCCTCTCCCTCTCTACTCTCCATCTCCTCTACCTCTCCCCCTCTTCTTCTCTCTCTGTACCCTCCTCGCTCTCTCTCCTTCTACCATTCCCTTCTTCCCTCTCTCTCCTTTTACCCCTCCCTTCTTCCCTCCCTCTCCCTATTTATATCTCTCTTTCTTTCTCACTCTCTCCCACTGGCCTGGGACATACCAAGTATTCTAAAGTGGTTGGCCAATAAGTCACCATTTATTTTTACCTCACCATTACTCAACTATAAGCATGTGCTACCATCCCTGGCTCTTAAAACCTGCATTCTGGGGATAAAACTCATGTTTGCATGACAAGTGCTTTACTAATTGACCTGTCTCACAGCATCTAATCTTTAGCTATTCAAAGAATTTAATACAATTGACAAAACTATATGAATTTGAAGGAAAAAAGTTTTAGTTACTAATCTCACACTTATGACTATGATTTAGAATACTAATGTGAAGAAGACTCAAGGTCAAACTGCCACCAATACAATGCACTAAACGTAGGTAGTAATTTCAGGAGTGAAATGGAATATATAAGACTCAGTTTATATTTTAGTGGAGCCCACAGTTAAGAGAACTTGAATTTTAAGAGATATTGAACATTTTAAGTTGATTGAACTTTTAATATGTAAAGACTGTGGGACTTTACATCTTGGGGATGAATAAGAAAGTAAGGGTTGAGGCTTAATAGTGATGTGTTTGTGTGTCAAGTTGACAAAGGGTCAATTGTACTGGCGGTTTTGTGTGCCAACTTGACACAGATTGACATTATCACAGAGAAGGGAGTTTCAATTGGGGAAAATGCCTCCATGAGATCCAGCTGTGGGACATTTCCTCAATTAGTGATCAAGGGGGTAGGGCCCCTTGTGGGTGGTGCCATCCCTGGGCTGGAATTCTTGGGTTTTATAAGAGAGCAGGCTGAGCAAGCCAGGGGAAGCAAGCCAGTAAGGAACATCCTTCCATGACCTCTGTATCAGTTCCTGGTTCCTGACCTCCTTAAGTCCCAGTCCTGACTTCCTCTGGTGATCAACAGCAATGTGGAAGTAAGCTGAATAAACCCTTTCCTCCCCAACTTGCTTCTTGGTCATGACGTTTTGTGCAGGAATAGAAACCCTGACTAAGACATGTAGTACATGAATTTGATAACTTGGGCGAACCAACGTGTTGGGCAAGAATCCACTAGAAATTTAAGATTATTAGCCTGAGAGTTAGAGTTTTGTTTCTGAGAGAAAGGTGGTGCTGGGATGAGTCATGTGGACTTAAGTGTAGGAACCAAGGGCTTTGAGGTCACCTGCTGTGGAAAGAGAGGAGATGGCTGTTCTGAGTCAGAGAGCTGGAGAAAGGAAGCTGCTTACATCTTGCTGTAGATATTGATTCAACTGTAAAATTATAATATGGAGATTATTTGCTTTCAGGAGAGATTTAAGTACAGATTTTGTCCAAATCATGTGGGGAATTCTGCTTGTGGTTCAGAACTAGGATAGGAAAAACTAGTCACTGACTCCAAGCAGAGAGAACAGTGGTAATTACCTGCTATGAATAGATATTCATTAATAATGTCTGTCATCAATAATGTTGATCATCAATAGGAGGAAAGGACCTCGGCCTTGTGAAGGTTCTGTGCCCCAATGTAGGGGAATGCCAGGGCCAATAAGTGGGAGAGGGTGGGGTGGCAGGCATGGGGAGGGAGGAGGCAAAAGGAGTTTGTTCTTGTTGTTTTTGTTTGTTTGTTTTTTGGAGGGGAACCTGGGAAAGGGAAAATTTACATGTAAATAAAGAAAATATCTAATAAAAAATGATCATTTATGAAAATAAAAAAAATAATGTCTGTGGCTCCAAGTAGAGAGCTCAACTAATAAATAGTATAACAAGATGGCTGCTCTAGGCAGAGCTAATTAAGTAAAAACTACCTTCTTCCTATAGGTAGATATTAGTAAAAGTTTGAATTAAAGACAGTATAAAGATATATTTTTTCTATTAAGTCTTACAGGATACTCAAATTCTGTCTAATGTGGGCTCCACAGGAATTCTAGGTTTTAAACCTGGTTTGACTAGCTGCCTACTTATAAGCAGATATAGATAGAAGTGTGAATCAATTGTTTTAAAGATGGCAAAAAGATATATTGCTCTATTAAGTCTTGCAGGATATTCAAATCCTGTTTAATGTGGGCTTGATGGGAATTTTGGGTTATTGTCCTGCATGCCAAAATAGAAAAATCCTAAGAATAGGCACATACAATATTTTAGTTTACTTCATTTGTTTTGGATGATTTTAACTCTCTAAATGGGTGTGATTTTGAGCTTTGTGTTTATATTATTCCTCTGGGAAAGAGGTGAATATAAAGGTTTTTCTGGTTATTGGCTCAAAGATATTATGATTTGGGAGAAAGATTTTGTCTTTGCATTTTTATAAAAGGTGATTAGTGTCTATACACACCTTCCAGAGTAATATGGATCACATATGATGAAGGGATATCCATGAAGAACTAGATTCCAGAGAATCAAACAAAAAAGATATTTTGGTGATACTAAAATTTTGTTTTGAGATTTTATATTACAGAATATACAGCCTTGGTGAGTCTCATCATCAGACATGCTGAAGTGACCTGCTGAACTCCTGATGTCTTGGACTTTCAGCCAGATCCAGTCAGGACACAGACTCAGAGACTAATACAATCATTGGTGTGGCCTTCTTAAAGTTAACTAATTCCCCCATTTTCCCTACCCTCCCCCCTTCAAAAATATTTCAAGGCCCATATTCTGCTTGAAGAAGTTATGAAGTCTCATCATCTCAGTTCCTTGGGCTTTGGGGCTGGAGGTGGTTATTCTAATGTTGCCTTTCTGGGGGAATTTAGAGAAGATCTTTATTGGAACAGGGAGGAAATAGCTAGAATTTATTGTATAGCCATAATCTCATTTGGTAAAAAACTTTATAATTGTTACTAAGTTGAACTCATAACTTCTTATTTTGGTACAAAACTTATTTTGATGCAAAATCAAGGTTTTCATTGGTATAAATTTCTTCTACTGATACAAAAAATTTTAAAGTACAAGGCTTGGATCCTCTCCTTCTATAAATGCCATTATAAACTGACTTGAGATGTTTAAGCCTGTGAGTTAAGAGCCATATAACAAATTCATGGATCTGAGTTTATTGTTAGGGTGTTTTCAAGACATTTAATTAGAAATAGCTGAGAGTAGTTAATGGACCACAGTCAAAATTACTTTACGTAGATAGTTGGTTTTCAAAAATGTTAGAAATCCACAGATGTGGCATTTCATGTTATTTATTCACTTGTTGTTGAGACAAATTTGCTCCTACCAGCTCCCCATTTGTGAATTCAAGGAAGCAGTTGAATCTATACCTCCAGGTGAGGTTATACATTGTGACTAGGTGGCCACTGGGCAAAAATTGCATCTCTCTCCTGCAGACCTGTACTGTTCTTGAAAAGACAAAATTTACAGGTTAGGACAGATTGGTTCTGCTGAGACATAATAGGCTAGTCTTTAATAATTCCTGATTTTCAAAGGTCTGTCAGATGATCCTGGACTAAAAGACTGAAGACTGATGCTCCAGCTTCCTGACTTTCTGGGGCTGTATAGACAGGCAGCTGTCTCTGCAATTTGTCTCAGTTCTGGAAGTTATATAGACTTCCTATATTTTCAGAAACATTGGTCATTCTCAGATTCTACTACATATAGTCTCATAGCTAACCCAGGCTATTTGACATTGAAAGAATAGATTTGAGAGGATGATTTTCAGATGGCATGCAATCTCAAGCCAGGAAATAAGTCAAGTGTAGAATTGTAAGTTTTTTAAGTTAGGATAGATGTATATCATTATCAATTGGCTCTGAAGTTATTTTGTGGGCATCCTGTGAATTGAGAATTTATTAATATCTAAATCTGACTGTTTAATTATACACCTCTAGATTTTTTATTTTACTGGGTTACTGGGATTTGGGATTGCTGACCACAGTGTATGGATGCCTGAGAACCATGGCAAGAGAACCGGAGATTGATTACTGCTGGGGCTAGCCTAGAGGCATCAGCAGTGAGACTGCTGGGATAGAGAGTAGCAGTGTATAGCGTGGGATAGTGACACTTTTTAAATATTTCCAGCAACATGAACCAATTTCTCAAAAGGTATAAATTACCATAACTCACTTAAGTACAAAATGAGTAATGTGAATAGCTGCAATTTGTAAGAAAATTGAACATAATCAAAACTCATCAACAGAATAAGTCTTTGGGAAAATGTCATTTTATTAGAGAATTCTGCTATACATTTAATGAATATATTACAAGGCTTGAGAAGCTCTGTGGGAGCCAAGCAGTGGTGGTTCATGCCTTTAATTCCAGCACTTGGGAGGCAGAGGCAGGCAGATTTCTGAGTTCAAGGCCAGCCTGGTCTACAGAGTGAGTTCCAGGACAGTCAGGGCTATACAGAGAAACCCTATCTCAAAAAAAAAATGGAAAAAGAAAAGAAAAAAGAAAAAAAAGAAACCCAGTGGGTGCTCATTTTGCATATAGAAAACTAAAATATTATATAAGCTAAAATAGTAGACCAATGGTCTCTCTGTCTCTGTGTCTCTGCCTCTGTCTCTGTCTCTCTCTCTGTCTCTGTCTCTGTCTCTCTCTGTCTCTCTCTCTCTCTCTCTCTCTGCGTGTGTGTGTGTGTGTGTGTGTATGTGTGTGTGTGTGTGTGTACGTATGTATGTGTATCTAACTACACTCCATTTGCCATTTTTTGAAATTTCATCTCCTGGGCTTTCTTTCTTATCAAGCATAAGCACATCACACCTGCTCCCACCAATGAGATGCTCTGTCATTCTGGGAACACTTTTTGATACCTTATGTAGTTTGTTCATATTAAAACATACTTCAGTACTCAACAGTCATCACTCTCATGACTGGAGGTTACAAGTCTAAAACTAGGATGCAAGCATGTTTGTATCCTGGTGAGGGGTCTCATACTTGATTTTAAAATTCCCATTTTCTTGCTGTCATCTCACCTTGTAGAAAGAGAACAAATAAGTCTTAACTACTGTTAAAAAGTAATAAATCCCATAGGTTTAGTTCTAATCTCCTGACCTCACATAGGCCTCCCAAATCTCTCCAAATACCATCATGTTTGAAGTTACACCTCAAACTTATGAATTTGATTATAAATTCAATCTGTTGTTGTTCAGGTCATAACAACGTATTTGTCCTGTTATTTGACTTATACCATTACTTCATGAGGGCTGTGAATGGAAGAAAGTCTTTCTCTGTAACAACTTCCTCAGTCTTGCCATTCACATCATCTTTGTGTATTCTTATTTCATGATCTATTAAATAGAGGTGGGGCTGTTCCATAGCTCTTTGTGCACCATTCCTGCCAGAGGAGAGCTTGTCTCCAGGGAGTGCTCTGACCTAGAGACTCAGGGGAGATCGCCATTTTTCTCTCCAGTGACTTTCTAAGGAGGGACCAGGCAGGAGCACACAGGCTGCAGAAGTGGCAGAGTGAGATGGGACAGGGTCCATCCTGCCTCCATCTGCACTCAGGGGGTCGGGCTGTTCCACAGCCCTCTGTGTACCTTTCCTGCCCGGAGAGAACTTGACTTTTCTACAGGTTCTATCTCTCCTTTGTTGGGTATTTCAGTTAAAGTCATCCCCATTGGGTCCTGGGAGCCTCTTGCTTCCCTGGCCTCTGGGACTTTCTAGTGGCTACTCCCAGTTCCCTATCCCCTACTGCCACATATTTCTATTTGATTTCTTGACCCTCTGTATGTCTCTCCTGTCCCTTCAAATACCTGATCCTGCCCCCACCTTATTTCTCTCTACTTCCTATCTCCTTTCCAGGTCCCTCCCTCCCTTTACCTCCTATGATTATTTTGTTACCCTACTATGTAGGATTGAAGCATCCACACTTTGATCTTCCTTCTTTGGTTTGCTGGTTGTATCATGGGCTAATACCTACTCATCAGTGAGTACATACCATGTGTGTTCTTTTGTATCTGAGTAACCTCACTGAGGATGATATTTTCTAGTTCCGTCTATTTGCCTGCAAATTTCTTGAAGTCATTGTTTTTAATTAAGAAATTAGTAGGCTAGTATAATTTATAAAACATATATCCATTGACTTAATGCATTTATTTCTACTTAAAACCATTTGAATTATAGAATGTATATGTAGAGAGCCGCGCCCGAGCCGGCTCAGTCGCCATTACAACATGACGCCGGCATCCGGTGTCTTCTCTCTGTAAACAAGTAGTCTGCACATGTGCTAGGGCCAGAGCGAGCCAAGTCACAGCCTATCCCGAGGCATTACATGAGGTAATGGGCAAGCAGCCAATCAGAAATGAACACGCTGCTCCAGGGTGTATATAAGCAGTGCCTTTCCAGGGCTCACTCTCTCCTCACCACATGGTAATAAAGGTTTGCTGCAGAAGGATCCTGGTGTTCTGTGTGCTTTCTTGCTGGTGAGAAAATAGCGCGGGCCACATTTGGTGCTGAAACCCGGGAGTTTGCCATTACCGGCACCACTGAGGAGACCCCGTTATTAGGGAGGATTCAGAACTGCAGGACAAAGGTAAGCTCTGAGAGACATGTTTGGTCTTGATCTATCTCATCTCTCCCCACAATTAGCTGGTACTGTGGAGGCTCTCATTGTCGTTGTGCAGCGCTCATTCTCTTCCTTTTGGTTTCATTTTGTTTTCACTGGTTCTCTTGTTAAATTCTGCCGATGCTGGGCACGGTTAGTCGGACATAGATAAGCTGTGGTGCCCCTCCGAGTGTCAGGTTCTCTCGTAGATAAGAGAGCAGCATGGGAACTTCACATTCGGTGATCACTGCGCTTCAGTTGCTTTTGCAACAGCATGAATTAAAGGTCTCTACAAAAACTTTAGAGGGGTTCGTTAAGGAGGTTGATCGCCTGGCACCTTGGTATATATATGCTCGGGGTTGCTAATGCTTGCCTCCTGGAACAAATTGGAGGGCGATTTAATTAGAGAACAACAAAATGGAAAACTGAAGCCTGGGACTCGGCAGCTGTGGAGACTAGTAAGATCGTGCCTACAAGATGAGAAATGCCGCTCAACTATCGTAGCAGATCAGGGAGTGCTAGAGGAGTTACAAGACAGCATGTCAGAAACAGAGCGAGATAAGAGGTTAGGAGCTCAGAAAGAAAAAAGAAAAGGCATGCCTAAGAAAAAAGACCCTTCCAAAGACGTTCAATCTGCAGAAGCAAGAGACAAGGGAAAGGACACCCTGGGAGAGAAGTGTAAGAAGGAACAGGCCTCAGAAAAGAGATCTTTTTATCCGATAAAGGAACTAGAGGCCTTGGGGCTTGATAGCTCTGAGTCAGAGGAACCAACTCCCTCTGAAGAAGAAAACTTAGATAAAGAAGCAGCCCGCTATGAGGAGGAAAGATACCATCTAGATGGGCAGCTGCCACCGCAAAATCATAAGCAGAAAAAGGCAAAAGACAAAAACTACGTGGCTCCCCAACCCGCGGTGACCTCACAGGCAGCAGTTCCGGCAGTTGCCCCCAGTGCTCCTCCGCCCTATGCAGATGGGTGCTGTTCAGACTCCTTTCTTTCAAAGAAAGATAAAAGAAAGATGTTGCAAGCCTTTCCGGTGTTTGAGGCTGCAGAGGGAGGCCGCATTCACGCGCCAATAGAATATGCCTCTATTAAGGAACTTACTGAGTCAGTTAACAAATATGGAGTTGATGCTAACTTTACAGTCATGCAGCTTAAGAGGCTCACCACTATGATGATGACTCCAAATGATTGGCAAAATATGGTAAAAGCCGCTCTCCCTAATATGGGGCAGTACGTGGAGTGGAAAGCCTTATGGCACGATGCATCTCAAGTACAGGCGAGAGCCAATGCCAGTGCGGAAGGCAGTCGAAGACAGTGGACATTTGAATTGTTAACAGGGCAGGGACAGTTCGTTAATGATCAGACAAACTATGATTGGGGAGCATATGGCCAGATCTCTGCTGCCGCTATCAAAGCATGGAAAGCCCTCTCAAAGAAAGGAGAGGCCGGGGGACACCTAACAAAAATATTACAGGGCCCCCAGGAGCCATTGTCGGATTTTGTGGCTAGGATGACAGAAGCAGCGGGCAGAATTTTTGGAGATTCGGAGCAGGTTAAACCACTAATAGAACAACTGGTGTATAAAAATGCTTCACCAGAATGCCAGGCAATAATTACCCCTAGGAGAAACAAAGAGTTGACATATTGGATAAAGATCTACCGAGGACTTGGAGGCCCACTAACTAATGCTGGCCTCACAGCAGCTTTCTTGCAAAGCCATAATCGCCCGACCGTAAAGTCTGTTATAATTGTGGCAAACCGGGTCATTTGAAATGGGAATGTCATACTCCTGCACAGAAAAAGACTCCAGGCTTATGTACCAAATGTAAGAAAGGCTATCATTGGGCCAATGAATGTCGTTCAGTTAGGGACATTCAAGGAAAGCTTATTCAACATGATTCCCCGCTATTGGAAAGAGATAAAGGTACTCCAAAAAATGAGTTTCTGGGCCCCAGATCCCAGGGCCCCAAAAAATATGGGACACAAGCCTGCAACCGGGGGACACCTATAGCTGCAGAGCTACAAGAAGCTCTGCAGGACTAGACCTCCGTTCTACCTCCCAATTCCTATTGATGCCCCATATGGGCATACCATTTATTTCAACTGACTTTAGAGGTCTGCTACCTAAAGGGAGTCTCGGCCTTATTCTAGGTCACTCCTCTCTAACATTGAAAGGGCTCGTGGTTCATCCTGGAGTGATAGACCAAGATTATACAAGAGAGCTTCAAGTTCTCTGTTCCTGTCCACAAGGCATATTTTCTATCTCCCCGGGAGATAGAATTGCTCAATTGGTTATTCTTCCAAGTTTACATAGTTGTTTCCCATCTACCGGAATGTCTAGAGGCTCTACAGGGCTTGTTCCTCTGGAACTGATTTTGCTCATTTGGTAGTAGACCTTAAAACTAGACCTACCTTATAATTAATGATTGAAGGGAAGAATTTTACAGGAATTTTAGATACAGGAGCTGACAAAAGTATTATTTCCTCTAACTGGTGGCCTAAGGTGTGGCCTGTTATGCAATCATCCCACTCCTTACGGGGGCTGGGTTATGAGGCCAGCCCTGCAGTCAGTTCACACTCCTTGACTTGGCAGACACCAGAACGTCAGACAGGAAGTTTTATACCTTATGTGCTTCCTCTCCCTGTTAATCTCTGGGGAAGAGACATTTTGCAAGACTTAGGACTGACATTGACTAATGAGTATTCACAACAAGCCATAGAAATTATGAAAAAGATGGGATATAAGGAAGGAAAAGGCCTTGGTAGAAAAGAACAAGGAAGGCTAAACCCAGTTCCCCAAGAAAGTAATACAGGAAGACAGGGTCTGGGTTTTCCCTAGTTGCCATTGAGGGCTCTATGCCCATACCCTGGCTTACAGAAGAAGCTGTGTGGGTTCCTCAATGGCCTTTATCCTCTGAGAAATTGGAAGCAGCTAGCAAATTAATTGAAGAGCAAGTTAAAAATGGCCATTTAAAACCTTCTACTTCCCCTTGGAATACGCCTATTTTTGTTATAAAAAAGAAATCAGGAAAATGGAGACTTCTCCATGATTTAAGAGCCATCAATGCGCAGATGCGACTGTTTGGTTCAGTGCAAAGAGGCTTACCCTTGCTTTCTGCCTTACCCAGACAATGGAGGATGATAATTATACATATTAAAGATTGCTTCTTCTCCATTCCCCTGCACCCACAAGACAGACAGAGATTTGCGTTTACGTTACCTGCTATTAATCATCTTGAACCTGATAAGAGATAACATTGGAAAGTTTTACCACAAGGCATGGCCAATAGTCCCACGATATGTCAACTGTATGTACAAATGGCCCTTGAACCTGTTAGGAAGCAATTTCCTTCCCTGCTTTTGATTCTTTACATGGATGATATATTTATGTGCCATAAAGAGTTGACCATTTTGCAGAACTCGTACCCTTTATTAATTGCTACATTAGAACAGTGCGGTCTGCATATTGCCACAGAGAAGGTTCAGATTTCAGAGATTGGCTCCTTTTTAGGGACAGTTATTTATCCTGAGAAAATAGTTCCTCAAAAATTAGAAATTCGCAGAGATCATTTACATACTTTAAATGATTTTCAAAAATTATTAGGTGATATAAATTGGTTGAGACCATTTTTGAAAATCCCCTCTGCTGAGTTGAAACCTTTGTTTGACATTTTGGAGGGAGATTCTCACATTACCTCGCCAAGGGCACTGACACCGGCTGCAAGCCGTGCCCTGAGAATGGTAGAGGATGCCTTGCAGGAGACCCAGCTAAAACGCATTGATGAGACCAAAAGCTTTAATTTGTGTGTCGTTAAGACCAGACATTTACCAACTGCTGTGCTATGGCAGGATGAGCCCCTACTATGGATTCATCCTAATGCATCCCCTGCAAAGATTATTGAATGGTATCCAGATGCAGTTGCTCAGCTTACCCTTCGTGGATTAAAAGCAGCTATTACCCATTTTGGAAGGGAGCCTAAGGTTCTAATAGTACCTTACACTGCACATCAGGTTCAAATATTAACTGCTACCTCTGATGTTTGGGCGGTGTTAGTCACCTCTTTCAATGGCCAAATAGATAAGCATTATCCTAAACATCCTATTTTACAATTTGCCTTGAGTCAGGCTGTCGTCTTCCCACGTATCTTATCTCAAGAACCACTCCCTGACAGGATAGTGGTATATACAGATGGGTCAAAAACAGGAGTAGGCGCTTATGTGGTTGATAATAAAGTTACATCTAAACAATATAATGAAGTTTCACCTCAAATTGTGGAGTGCTTGGTGGTACTGAAAGTCTTAGTAACCTTTCCAGGCCCCTTAAATATTGTATCTGATTCCCTTTATGTGGTAAATGCAGTTAAAGTCTTAGAAGTTACTGGATTGATTAGGCCCTCTAGTAGGCTTGTAGAAGTTTTCCAAAAAATTCAATTTACCTTGGCCAATAAAAGATATCCTGTTTTTATTACACGTATTAGGGCTCACTCTGGTCTACCAGGTCCAATGTCTCAGGGAAATGACTTGGCAGATCGAGCCACAAAGTTGGTTGCTATTGCCCTATCCTCAAAATTGGATCTGGCCAAAGAATTTCATAAAAAATTTCATGTGACAACAGAGACGTTACGTCGTCGATTTGATATAACTAGAAAAGAAGCTAGAGGTATAGTTACTCAATGTCAAAATTGCTGTCAATTTTTACCCGTGCCTCATGTGGGCATTAATCCACGAGGAATTCGGCCATTGCAGATTTGGCAAATAGATATTACTCATATTTCATCCTTTGAAAAACTCCAGTATTTACATGTTTCTATTGACACCTGTTCTGAAATCATTTTGCCTCCCCCTTATCGAGAGAAAAGGTAGCACATGTTATCCAACATTGCCTTGAGGCCTGGAGTGCCTGGGGAAAGCCTAAAATCCTTAAAACTGACAATGGACCAGCTTATACTTCTCAAAAGTTTAGACAATTTTGTCACCAAATGGAGGTGCCTCACTTGACGGGTCTTCCATACAATCCTCAAAGACAAGGCATCATAGAACGGGCTCATCGCACTCTGAAATCTTATCTAATAAAACAAAAAGGGGGAGTCGAGGAGGCTCTACCATCAGTGCCACGAGTAACCGTCTCTATAGCACTCTTTACTCTTAATTTTTTAAATTTGGACAGTCAGGGCCATTTGGCTGCTGACCGTCATTGTTTAGAGCCTAATAGGCCAAAGGAGATGGTCAAGTGGAAGAATGTCTTGACTGGCCAATGGAAAGGCCCGGATCCTATTTTAATAAGATCCAGGGGAGCTGTTTGTGTTTTTCCACAGGACGAAGATAACCCATTTTGGTTCCCAGAGCGACTGACGCGACAACTCATGGCATCTGAAGATGACCCCTCGAAGGACTCATCTGCAGATGTTTTCAGTCCTCATCGTGATTCTCCAGATTTGGGTTCCTAGTATATGGGGGGAACAGCGGTGGGCTATATTATCTGCCTATCCAAAGCCTATGCCAATTAGATATAATTCAGTTGTGTTCCCTAAGCTTTTTATAACTAATAAAACTGTAGGTTTGCCATACCTCCCATATGACCCTATGTGGGCACCCTTAGGAGAGAATCGCTCTTTGGTAGAGAGAGGCTCTCTCTGTTTCCAATTCAAGGACGATGGAGACTGTATCAAGTTAGCAAGCCAGGCCTTGGGAATGTTTGATGACGAACAAGGAGGCTGGTTACACTCTACTCAAAATACCAGCAACACAGACATAACCATTACAAGCAAAACCTTTTGGCAAAAGGCAATTTGGATCAATGGCACTTTTATATCACCTAATGCCATTTATAAGGAATGTCCTTCTCAACCTAGGATAGCTCCCCATTGTAGTCTAGATAATGAAGAGACCATTTCTCCTTGGTCTGATTGTCAGTCCCTTCTTACTAGTTGGGCAAACCAGGATAAGACCTTTTCCTTCTTCCCTAATATGAGGTTTGACCCGGAAGGAGAGGAGGATATGAAACAGGGGATGTTTATTATAGATTTCAGGGTACATCCTTTCCATAAGTGGTTACTCTGTGGAGTTAATGGTAGCTGCACAGATCTTAGTCCGTTGGTCTTTATTCAGGGTAGAACCACAGAGAAAGCCATCTTTAATGGCGCTTCCAAATTTTATCAGTTTCATAAGATAGCAACCCAGAGACCTGATAGAACCTGAAAAATATATAATAATTCTACTATAGAAATTACTGGGGTTGATAAAATTCAAAAACAAATTGACTTTTCACCTACCCTGGTGTGTGTTTATCCCCCCTTCCTGTTTATTCTTTCAAATTCTTCATTTGAAAATTGTACTAATGATTCCTGCATAATGTCTCAGTGTTGGACCGGCAAACAGGCAAGGCGTGCCATGGTTGCTAGAGTGCAAAGATGGGTTCCTGTTCCCGTAGAAATCCCATCTACTCTGTCATTATTCAGGCAGAAAAGAGATTTTGGAATAACCGCAGCATTATAACAGAGATCTCTGTCACCGCGGTTGCAGCTACTGCCATTGGGATCGCCATATCTACCTCAGTCCAAACAGACACAGTTTTAAATCAACTATCTGCAACGGTGGCAGATGCAGTCGACCATCATACTTCTGCTAGTGCCGAATTAAAAGGCGGGCTGATGGTGGTCAATCAGCGCATTGATTTAATAGAAGAAAGATCGGATATTCTTTTCCCATTAGCCCAATTGGGGTGCAAAAGAAGGTTGGGTGCCCTGTGCATTACCAGCGTGCAGTATGATAATTACACACAGGCAGCTAACTTGTCTAGAAAATTATCTTTATATCTTGCAGGGAATTGGTCGGAGGGATTTAATGAGATCCTTGAATCATTGCGAGTGGCAGTAGTAGCCATCAACTCGACATGAGTAGATCTATCACTAACTGAAGGACTCTCCTCTTGGATTTCTTCAGCCTTTTCTTTCTTTAAGGAGTGGGTGGGGATTGGCCTGTTTAGTGTTGCCTTGTGTGCTGGCTTAGTGTTTCTTCTCTGAATGGTTTGCAAGCTCAGAGCCCAACAAAAACGTGACAAGGTAGTAATTGCCCAAGCACTTGCTGTGCTAGAGCAAGGAGCCTCTCCTGATATTTGGCTCAGCATGTTAAGAACAAAATAAACACTCAAAGGCTAATGGTCAGCGAGACTTAGCTCTTGCACCCCGTGGGGTCTTATCCCATTGCACACGGGAGAGGGAGTCAAACTGCCATTAGTCCTCGAGGCCTCCTGCCTTTGGCCCCTACGACGGGATTAGGCTGATGACATAAACCAGGAGCACACCAATGAGTAGTGATCCAAAGGATCCCACCGATCTCTTGGTGCTGGTAATGGACAGCACATCAGCTAGCCTAAGACACAGGGCATTGGCCAGAGCCTATCAATATAAAACAAAAAGGGGGAGATGTAGAGAGCCGCGCCCGAGCTGGCTCAGTTGCCATTATAACATGGCGCTGGCATCCGGTGTCTTCTCCCTGTAAACAAGTAGTCTGCGCATGTGCTAGGGCCAGAGCGCGCCAAGTCACAGCCTATCCCGAGGCATCACATGAGGTAATGGGCAAGCAGCCAATCAGAAATGAACACACCGCTTCAGGGTGTATATAAGCAGTGCATTTCCAGGGCTCGCTCTCTCCTCGCTACATGGTAATAAAGGTTTGCTGCAGAAGGATCCTGGTGTTCTGTGTGCTTTCTTGCCAGTGAGAAAATAGCGCGGGCCACATGTATAAGTTTTATTTTAAAAATTAATTTAAAAATTTAGTTTTGTATGTATTGCTTTATTTCTCTTACTTTTTTCCTTCCTTCTCCTCTTTTCTGCTTGCTAGGTTTTTGTCCCTTACCTTCTATATTTTTTCAAGGTGCTAGGGAATAAAACCCAGGTGAGCCATGGCTTCATTATTTAGCTCAACCTGCCTTGAACTAAATGTATATATTAACAATAACTATAAGTTCTCTAAGGTTTCATGAGTGATAATGCTGCCAGAAATACAAATTTTTTCCACTGTTGTTGAAGAACAAAGTCTATTTTTCTCTCCTAGCTGTTTGATGAAACTTGTTTATGCAGTAATCAGGAAATAGAATGTCTGTTTACCACAGTTCCTGAAATGCAGTTCCATTTTCTCTGATATGTGTAGAAGAATTGAGTATTCCCTTTTGATGAAGAGAGATTTGACTGCATTCCCATGGCTGTTCAAAGTTGTTTTATATTCTTGAAGACTGAGCTGGAGGTGACTTACACAACCATCAAAGGATGAAACCAGAGAGGGAAGGCTTGCAGAAAAACTTGGACCTTAGTTCCACTCAGACTTACTATCTGACTCCTAATAGCAAATCTTTCATCTTAACTTTGGTCACTTTAGTTGTTGATGTTCATGAATATTATTTGTCAACAACATACAGAGGTAAAACAACAAATTGCAGTCACTGGTTGTCAATGCTGCAAGTCCATTGAAATAACCTAGGAGGCTTTTAAAGAGCAATGATGCTCACAGTTCACTTAATCCAATCCAACCAATTAAGTAAAAAATGTTTCATCTTTTACAGTAACCTTAACTTTCAAATTTTAGAAAGTCTCTGTAATATATGGAAACTACACTTTCAGGAATTATATATATATTATGACTACATCCTTATGGTGAAAATTATGGATGAAGTTTTGGTGTTATAGTAAAATTTAAATGAAGCCTGATGCAGTTTCTTCTATTAATATTCTTGTCCATTTTTATTATTGACCAAATTCCTCAGTTAGTATGTATAATATTAAGTGTACAATTCTAAATACCTTATTCATTGTCTGCAGAGATCAGCAAAAAGTCTATTTTAACCAATATAATAAAAATATATTTGATAGGAGCTTTAAAATCCCCAGTTCACTGGGTCATGCTTTCTCTAGTATATCTCCTACTATTACATGGTTGTAATGCTATTGACATGGAAGATGGAAACTGAACTCAAATACTCTGCAAGAGCAATATGTGCTATTAACCACAGAACTACCTTTTCTACCCTGAGATGATGGTGTTCTAAACATTTTGCCATGCCATTTTCAAAAAGCAGTCATTCAATCTGAAAAGCAAAATGTATGGTAATAGTTCATTCGGAAAGAAAGTCATAGAGTTTTCAGACAAGGACTTTGGTCTTAATTTTATACCAATTTTATGAAGTCTAAAAAAAAGTTTGAACATTTAATAGTTGTCTTCACAAGACAGCTTGCATTTCTAATAGAACACATTTAAATAAATTTAACAAAGCCTTAAATATTTGAAAAGTAGATCTTAACAGGGCACTTGAAAATATAAATATTGCCAAATGAATAGTACCACTCAATGTTTGCTGCCAAAGAAATTTAAAATATTTTTATTGTGGTTAGCCTGTAGTATTGGAAAGAGTCCAGCTAACATTTTATTGTAGAAGAAAAACAAAGAAGTTGACAATAGACATGCATGTGTCTAGCAGGATCAGTGTATGGATATGATTAGTGCCTATTTTTGCACTAATTTTTTGAGAATTTCATACATTTTACTTTCCTCATATTCACCCAACTCTTACAGCTCCTTCTATATCCATCCCATATCTCACACTCACTAAGCTTTGTGTCTTTACTTTTCTTGTAAACCTCCACAGTTGAATTAGTGTTGACTACATAAATCCTGGGTATGTAGTTATCAATTGGATTATGTTCCACGTACCAGAGGCCACACCCTCAAAGAAAACTAACTCTCCTTCTCCCAGGCAGTTATCAATTAGCAATAGCCTAAAAATTTCAGGCCTCTATTCAAATAGCTAACAAATGGCAATATAAGTGAATGAAAATAACCAAGTACCCATTTACTGAATAAGACAATTATTGAAGTTTGACTTATGGTTTCTTTAGAGATATGTTAGATATGGAGAATTTGAAAATAACAACATTAGAAAATGGCTTGCTTTGAAACGTAAAACATGCTTAGCTTCACTATGTGGCAGGTGTTTGTGTGAGTAACCACATTAAGAGCATAAAATTATATTTAGGATAGCAAGAGTTTGAGAATAGATATTCTCTGCTCAGTTTTTTTCATTAAATTAATTTATTTTTGCACTCGGTATTCCATTCTATGCCTGCCATCCACCCTCCAAATGCTCCACATCCCATCCCTCCTCCCACCTTTACCCCTCCCTGTCTCCACATGGATGCCCCCACTCCCACCCAACCTGACCACTAAACTCCCTGGGGCCTGCAGTTTCTTAAGGGTTAGGTGCATTCTCTAACTCTGCTTCATAGTTAGTCTCTGCCACTCCTTCCGTGGGTATTTGATTCCCCCTTTTAAGAAGGAATGAAATGTCCACATTTTGGTCTTCCTTCTTCTTGAGTTTCTTGTGGTTTGTGGGTTGTTCTTCCTGTATTCCAAACTTCTGGGCTAATAACCACTTATCAGAGAGTGCATACCAGGAGCTGAAGGGTTTGCAGCCCCCTAGGACGAACAATAATATGAGCTAACTAGTACCCTCAGAGCTCCCAGGGACCCAACCACCAACCAAGGATTATACATGATGGGACTGATTGTTCTGGCAGCATGTGTATAGTAGAGGGTTGCAAAGTCGATCATCAATAGGAGGAGAGGCCCTTGGCCCTGTGAAGGTTCTGTGCCCCAGTGTAGGGGAATGCCAGGGCCAATAAGTGGGAGAGGGTGGGGTGGCAAGCTTGGGGAGGGGAGAAGCAACAGGGGTTTGTTCTTGTTGTTTTTGTTTGTTTTTTAGAGGGGAAACTGGGAAAGGAGAAATCATATGACATGTAAACAAAGAAAATATCTTATAAAAATATTTAAAATTAAAAAAAAGGTTAGGTGCATCATCTCTGAATGAACACAGACCCAGAAGTCCTCTACTGTATGTGTGTTGGGGGTTTCATAGCAGCTGCTGTATGCTGTCTGTTTGGTGGTCCAGATTAATTGAGACTGCTGGTCCTCTTTCAGGATCACCCCTCTCCTCAGCTTCTTTCAGGTTTCCCTAATTCAAAAACAGGGATCAGCTGCTTCTATCCATTGGTTGGGTGCAAATATCTGCATCTGCCTCTTTCAGATGCTTGTTGTGTCTTTCAGAGAGTAGTCATGATAGGTCACTTTTGTGAGCACTCCATAGTCTCAGTAATAGTGTCAGGTCTTGGGACCTCCCCTTGAGCTGGATCTCACTTTGGGCCTGTCTCTTGACCTTCTTTTCCTCAGGCTCCTCTCCGTTTCCATCTCTGCAATTCTTTCAGACAGGAGCAATTATGGGTCAGAGATGTGGCTGTGTGATGGCAACCCCAATCCTTCACTTGATGTCTTGTTTTCCTGCTGAAGGTAGGCTCTATAAGTTCCCTCTCCCTACTGTTGGGCATGTCATCTGAGGTCCTTCCCTTTGATTCCAGAGAGTCTCTTACCTCCCAAGTCTCTGGTACATTCTGGAAGGTTCCTCCCCCACCCCCAACCTTCTATTTCCTGAGGTTGGCTATTTCTATTCTTTCTTCTGGTCCTCAAGACTTCAGTCCTTTTCCCTCATCCAGTACTAGATCAGATTCCCCTCCCCTCCCCAACTCCCCATACCACACCCACTTTCTCGACAGCTTCCCTCCCTCCCTCCCCACTTGTGATTGCTTTCTTCTCTCTTCCAAGTGGAACTCAGGCATCCTCACTTGGACACTTCAGCTTGTTGACCTTTTTGAATTCCATGGACTACATCTTGGGTATTTTTTCCTTTTTTTTTCTTTTTTCTTTTTCTTTTGGCTAATATCCACTTATTAGTGAGTACATTCCATGCATGTCCTTTTGGGTCTGAGTTACCTCACTCAGGATGATATTTTCTAGTTTCATCCATTTGCCTGCAAAACTCAGGATACCTTTGTTCTTAATAGCTGAGTACTATTCCATTGTGTAAATGAACCACATTTTCTGTATCCATTCTTCTTTTGTGTGACATCTAGGTTGTTTCCAGCTTCTGGCTATTACAAATAAGGCCACTATGAACACAGTGGAACACATACACCTGTGGCATGGTGAGGCATTGTTTGGGTAGATTCCCAAGAGTGGTATAGCTGGATCTTCAGGTAGCTCTATTTCTAATTTTCTGAGGAAACTCCAGATTGATTTCCAGAGTGGTTGTACCAGTTTGCAATCCCACCAGCAATGGAGAAATGTTCCTCTTTCTCCACATACTCTCCAACATGTCTTGTCACCTGAGGCTTTGTTTTTAACCATTCTGATTGGTATAAGGTGGACTCTCAGGGCCATTTTTGTTTGCATTTCTCTGATCACTAAGGACTTGGAACATTTCTTTAGGTGCTTCTCAGCCATTAGAGATTCTTCAGTTGTGAATTCTCGGTGTAGTTCTGTACTCCATTTTTTGATTGGGTTGTTTGGTTTTTTTGAAGGTTAATTTCTTGAGTTTTTCATATATTTTGGATATTAGCCCTGTATCAGACGTGGGGTTAGTGAAGATTTTTCCCAAACGTGTAGGTTGCCAATTTGTCTTACTGATTATGTCCTTTGTCTTACAGAAGCTTTCCAGCTTCATGAAGTCCCATTTATCAATCCTTAGAGTGTGAACCATTGGAGTTCTGTTTAGGAAATTTCCTCCTGTGCCAACATTAGTGGCTTTTTCCTATTTTCACTTCTGTTAGATTCAGTGTATCTGCTTTTATGTTGAGATCCTTGATCCACTTGGACTTGAGGTTTGTACAAGGTGACAAATATGGGTCTATTTTCATTTTTCTCTATACAGACAGCCAATTAGACCAGCACCATTTATTGAAGATGCTTACTTTTTTCCATTGCATATTTTTGGCATATTTGTCAAAGATCAAGTGACCATAAGTGTGTGGTTTTATTTCTGGGTCTCCAATTATATTCCATTGATTAATGTGTCTGTTTCTGTACCAATACCATGCAGGTTTTATCACTATTGCTCTGTAGTAAAGCTTGTGGTCAGGGATGGTGGTTTCCCCCAGCTATTCTTTTATTGTTAAGAATGTTTTTGCTAGTCTGAGTATTTTGCCTTTCCAGATGAATTTGAGAATTGCTCTTTCCGTGTCTTTGAAGAATTGTGTTGGGATTTTGATGGGGATTGCAATGAATCTGTAGATTGCGTTTGGTAGAATTGCCATTTTTACTATGTTAATTCTGCCAATTTATGAGCCAAGGAGATCTCTCCATTTTCTGAGGTCTTCTTCAATTTCTTTCTTGGAGAGACTTGAAGTTATTGTCATACAGGTCTTTCACTTGTTTGGTTAGAGTTGCCCCAAGATATTTTATACTATTTGTGGCTATTGTGAAAGGAATTATTGCCCTAATTTCTTTTTCACTCTTTATCCTTTGGATAAAGAAAGGCTACTGATTTATTTGAGTTAATTTTATATCTGGTTATTCTGTTGAAGTTGGAGAAGTTTTTTATCAGCTGGAGAAGTTCTCTGGTAGAATTTTTTGGGTCCCTTATGTATACTATCATATCATCTGCAAATAGTGAGACCTTTATTTCTTCTTTTCCAATTTTTATACCCTTGATCTCTTTTTGTTGTCTTATTGTTCTAGCTAACACTTTCAATACTATATTGAATAGATAAGGGGATAGTGGGCATACTTGTCTTTTCTCCGATTTCAATGGGATTGCTTCAAGTCTCCATTTAATTTTTATATTAGCTATTGGTTTGCAGTAAATTGCTTTTATTATGTTTAGGTAAGAGCCTTGAATGCCTGATCTCTCCAATACTTTTAACCTGAAGGGGTGTTGTATTTTGTAATATGTTTTTTGTTCATCTAAGAAGCGGATCATGGGGTTTTTATCTTTGAGTTTGTTTATATAGTGGATTAGATTAATGGATTTTCATATATTAAACTAGCCTTGCATCCCTGCGACAAAGCCTACTTGATCATAGTGAATAATGGTTTTGTGTGTACTTGGATTTGGTTTGCAAGAATTTTATTGAATATTTTTGCATCAATATTAATAAATGAGATTGGTCTGAAGTTCTCTTTTTTTTGGTTGGGTTCTTATGTGGTTTATGTATCAAAGTAATTGTAGCTTCAGAGAATGAGTTGGGTAGTGTTGTTTCTCTTTCTATTTTATGGAATAGTTTGAGGAAAATTAGTATCAGGTCTTCTTTCTCTGCTCACTTCTATACCTATAGTGTAAACAGTTCCTGCTTATCATGCTTGCATGCCTCACTGCTTCTCAGTCTAATTCTGTGAAGCAACAATACTCATAATTGCACAATATATAGCAGGTACAAAACCCTTTCCATTAGAATCCACAATGTCTGCATCTTGGTCTTGGAAGGCAATTAATTCAGTGGGCAATTAATTAGCTAAGCATTGAACTGTGATTTACTGATCACATTTTAATAATAGGTTATAAATTAATCGTACAAACTAACCAACATATCCACAATACTTAGAAGATTCTCCAAAGGTAATAAATAATATCATACATGTGTATGTGAATGTATATATATATAATTTATATATGTAAATGTACCATAGTGTTTCATAATATAGCATACTAAATATGCATATGCCATCTTATATATATTCTTTATTTCTGTATAGTATAAACAATTTCATAAGTTACAAAAATGTAATTATCACTCTTTAGTCAACAATCATACCTATATGTATAATATTTAGTCAATATATATTCATAACATTGTACAAAGTACCAATTTAATTCTTATTAATATTTTCTTTGTAGGTTCCACTGTGATTTCTCAGCAACTCCCTTTTGCTTCATTTCCCAAACAAGTCTATAAAATCTGTACATAGGCAATAAAATCAATTGGTCTTGAAATAGCTCTTCCAGCTGGCTTTTTCCCTCTCTAGGAAGACTGCTAATAGCTTCTAAAGCTTCCAGGCAACAGCAAAGATAAGTCTTCCAGGAAAAAAAAACCACCCCAAACTCTGTGATCCTTAAAATGCATGACTGAATGGAATATATATACAAGTCATATAATTGTTTCATCTCAACTCTTCTATAGAAAAGTACTAACAAAAATTAGCTATTACAAAAGTAGCTAAGCAATATTATTATTTATCCAGACCATTACTAATAAAGGACTCTCTATTAAATACATTTTCTATAAATCAATGTAGTTTTTATTTCCAAGAATGTGAACATGTTTTACATATATGTATTTTAAGGCTTCAGTACCACTCCATAACAATAGTCATAATCTTTATGGAAGTTTTAAAGATAAGGCTATACATTTGACTTGGATACGGATATAAGAAATACATTTGTTATTTTATACTACTCATGCATGTTCTATTCATGTTCTTGTCCCATTCTGTGGGTGATACTTCATTTCTAGTAGACTGTGCCTTTTACTACTTGGTCCATAATTCAGATTCTTGGCATATGGTTGGAATTTTATGCCTAAACCTAAAGCATGTGCAGCTGTCCCTATTTTAGTCTATCTGTCTACTTGTCTGTTATTATTCTGTAACCCAATGTTAGGGAAACACTGTGAATCTGAAATCTGCCACAATAGTTACTTTATGACACAGAATCAACAGGCTAAATCACCTTGTCTTCTTTTATGGGATAAATTTTTCTTCCTCTTGCTTTATATGTATCCTTGTATGAACATTATTCATTATTTTGCCATACTTAGGTTCACAATTGTAAACAAAATATATTGTAGGCTCTTATTATTTATTCTACAGTTTTAATCAATTTTATTTTATGGTTATAATAGTTTGATATAACTATAAAACAAAAATTGTTGAACTCTTTAATATTTAAAAAATTTACCTGATGAAATAGTACAAACTCTCTTTCAGATTATAAGAAGTAGAAAAATCATTATTAAAATATAATATTTTTAAATTAATATGTACCTTCAATATTAATGCATAATTATGCAGGTTATAAAATATTCCATGGATATTAGTTGATTATATTGGCTACTGAAAATGAGTATAACAATGTAAAGATATATTATAATGAAACTATTAATGTTTATGGTATGTAAGTAGGATTCACTTTGTTGTCTAACTGACAAACATTTAAAAATATTAGAATATGAAATATATCAAAAGTTGTAAGTTTGGACTTACTAAAATTAAGTGAGTCTTTTGGGGGTGGGGGAGTTTGAAGTCCAGGCATCTCTTAGGATTGAGAATTCAGCAGCATCTTATTCTCTACACCTTAAGAGACATAGACAAACCCCATGATTCCACTTGTAAAGAAATTAAATATGTATGGAAAATGAGATGAGGAACATGATGGCTAAGAGATATTGGAGTCAGCTTGCCTGGCCAGTGTTGTAAGGCAGTGTAAAATATATCCTAAATAGACCTTTTTTCTAATCACCACTATTTTCTTATCTCTAACTAGCTAGTATCAATTGTCCACTTAATTCTATGTTTTACTCTAAAGTTAGCCCAACATGGCCAAATCTGCCGAGTTATGAGTAAGTACGATGACTGACAGCCCTAGCTTTAGTTCTATGTTCTTGGAATGTATTGTATACAGGCTACCATATACTCACACAAGAAATAGACAAAAATTGTTGGGTTATTCTCCAAGTACTCTCCCACAGATATTACTTGAACAATTTAGCTTAGGATCTCACATATAGAGATTCTGATTTAACCAATCCTGGATAGGTCCTGAGAGTAGAGTTTTGAAAATCTCTCAGGTGGTTTAAGCATATTTTGAGAGAGGAGAAAATATTCCTTTAACTATATGCATATGCCCTTATATAGCTGCTGCTACTCAGATCTAATCTAACACAGAAGATGTAATCTGAGAAAACAGGATTTGACTTTGAAGAGAGTTTCTCAAATGGTGGTCCCTAACCATCAGTAATATCACCTAAAGACAAATGAGACATGAAAGTTCTGACCCAATTATGCCTATTAAATAAGAAATTCTAGGGGTGGATTCCAGCCAACTGTGGTTTAACAAGCTCTTCTGTTGAATCTTAGTCACCATAGGTCAAGCTCTAGTGTAAACCTGTAGAAACCAATGTGGCCTCTCAAGTCTACTGGACTTAATTCTGGAAATTTCAGGTTCAAAGTTATGCTGGTTTTCCTTGTACACTTCATATTTTGAAGGCATATATAATTTATTTTTCATGAGAAGATCTAGACTCTACAAATTCAGTTTCATGGTTAGGTTTTCCCCTATTATTAATGTTCTCAGTCAGGCTCTTAAAGGGTATGTTAATGGCACATATATGTGAAATATGTTAAATATGTTTGCAATAATATTTGTAATATAGGTTCCAGTTATACTTTGCTGAGATAAGCATTTTTGAACTTAAGTTTTTGGAAGTTATACTGACAGAGTTGACATGGCTGAGTAATCAACTCATTGTCTACATTTTACATAGTCTACAGTATATAAGCATTTTCACTTACATTGTTTATTTTTATGTGGAAAATATGATATGCATATGTGTGTATGTGCATATGAATTGCAGTCAGTGTATCTCTGTGTTTGTATGTGTATCTATGGGTGTGTGCATAGAAATGGCAGTCAGTATATCTATGTGAGTGTTCTTATGAATGCCTGTCAGTGTATTTGCATGTGTACATTTGAATGGCAGTCAGTGTATCAGTGTGTGTCTGAGTGTGTGTGTGTGTGTGTATGTGTGTGTGCATATAAATGGCAGTTAAGGTATATCCATGTGTGCAGATGAATGGTAGTGAGTGTGCCTGTGTGTGTGTGTGTGTGTGTGTGTGTGTGTGTGTGTGTGCATATGAATGGCAGTCAGTGTAGTGTGTAGTGCATACTATATGACCATGTTGCATATCACTCTGATTTACAATAATTTTGGCATTTATCAGTACATCATAAACTTTATGTAGCTGAGTACTCAGACATTGATTGCACAATAAGATTTTGGATATTTAATACTGTAGCTTAAGATTTCCTAGACCTTATTCATACTCAGATTCACTCAGAGTTTTAAACAATATTTTACTTTTTTTTTTTTTTTTGGTTTTTCAAGAAAGGGTTTCTATGTGTAGCCCTGGCTATCCTGGAACTCACTCTGTAGACCAGGCTGGCCTTGAACTCAGAAATCCACCTACCTCTGCCTCCCAAGTGCTAGGATTAAAGGCATGCGCCACCACCGCCCTGCTCTTTGTTTCTTTTAATATTAATTTTATCCTGTGTCAAACACAGGCAATGGCATCAGAACAACATGGTGAAATGTATATATGAGATAAAGTGAAATGCTCCAATGCATAGAACAAAGTTATCATACACAATGCTCCTGCATAATGGCCACAGACAGCACCTTGCTTGGTAGAGTTGTGTGTAATTATATATGCAACCTTAACCTTTTTCTTTTTAAGAATATAAGCTTTTAGAAGCTGTGCGAGAATAATCTATTTTGTTTTACAAGTAACTAATAACTTCATTATGTAGTTTAATTTTTTTTCCCTGTGGAGAAGTTTTTCAGACCTAACTGAGCTAGCATATGGCTTAACAAAGGGCTCTGCATAGTAGGGTATTGTTCACTGCAAGTGCTCTGGAACTTTGATAAAATGTGACCTGCTACAGCATGAAATTTAGCATAATCCTATTGATTGGTGCTTATTACTGAAGAAAAAACCCAGAAGGTTCTTGTTATACTATTTTATCTATATCTCAATTGCTTGGCAAAACCCCAAAGAATCATGCTTTAATGAAGTCCATCTTTGAGGCAAAACAGAACAAAATGCTTTTGTTTTCACATTCATAGAACTCTTAAAACAGTTGTTAAATAAAGGGAGGACAGATACCGATAGGCATCACAAGTTTAGTTGTTAAAAAGAAAAGATATTCCAGATTAATATAAAGTAAATAAATAATAATGAAGTTTTGATTTAAGGCTTTAGGAATGTAAAACATGAGATAAGAATTGGATACTTAAAGTTGGATAAAGTTAATGCAAATTGTTTTGTATTTTTATTTATTGACAGTTTTATACAATATTCTTATAATGTTCCTTATTCTCTCACAATCTCTCACAGAACACCCCCCCCCCCACCTAGTGAGGTCATATAGGTCTGTAATTCCTGAATACCTTGCATAATGATTACATTTCTAAAAAATCTGCCTAAAATATACTGAGAGGTTCTAGGCTATATACTAGTACACTTAAATGTCTCACTTTATATGCTTTGTATTTTACATAGTATCTTAACCCTCCTGTGCATCATGACCGTGTTAGCATATACAACACTCTTTTGCATGATAACCACAAGACAATAACTAGGTATTATGATTTATTTCTATTATGTATAATATTCACACAACAATAAACTTTTTATTTTTTAGAGTATATTCTTTAGACTTAAAATAATCTCTTTTGTTTTATAAGTAAAGGATAGTTTCATCATATATATTAATGTATTATAGAGAGAAGTTTCCAAACATAAAAAAGGCTAGCATATGGAATAACAGAGGGCTCTGTAGAACAGGCTGGATAGACACTCTGCTAGTGTTTACAGAACGTGTAAAAGTTAGAATTTTTCCACTGATGACTCCTGACTCTAAGCATGCTAAAGTAATACATTCATTCCTTTTGTGTGGGGTGAGAATAATTACCAGCCCTGATGTCTCCTTCTGAGGAATATTCATTCAGAACACCCTCCTGAACTCTCTCTATCTCCATTTCTTTGTTCTCTCCCAGGAGCAGAAGTACCTTAACTGACAGTTCTTTCTAGACATAGCTTGGGCATGCTCGTCTACCCGATCTCTTTCGCACCTCCTTGAGGATTTAATTCAGAGTCCAGATTTTCAGTTATGCCAACAGTCCCTTAGTAGCTTAGTTTAAAAGTCTCCTGATGACAGTTTGGTTGAGGGAAAGGGGACACTGTGTCTTGTGGCTCTTCAGTTATCCGTTTTCTGAAATAAATGCGTCTGCCAAATTCTTATGCTAAGGGAAGATCAACTCCCAGAGTTGATAGTGAAAATTGACAACATTTTCCCCACTTTTTCTATTTCAGCTTATTGAATTGTCTCAGATCTTAGATGGGAAAATATGAAGTATTGAATATTGATTCTCTTGAATTTCAATAATATACATAAGTATATTATGCGTATTAGACACATCACTGGTACAAAGGAATCAAATGGTGTGGGTAGTATAAAGATAATTAACTCACCTTAACTGAAGGCCAAATAGTGGAGCCTATGTGGGAAATGGTGGAATGAAATAGACAGGTGTTTTTCTTTTGAAAAGTGGTATGTAAGCTTTGCAAAAACACCCTAATGCCAGTAGATTAGGAGACATAGTATTTAGGCTTGTGACAGAGACTCTCAGAGTACACTGCATATTCCTTGAGAATCTGCTACATACTTTTGAATCACTAACAGGTAGACAGAAACATGAATACCTATAATTCTAAAACAACTAGAGTTTTAATTCTAAACATGTATAGATCATCTATTTTTTTTTTCTTTAATCTAGCTTACGCTTTCCAGTTCCTGGTCATCTGAAGTGCTCAGGATTTGGCAGTTAATTTTCCTTCCTCCTTTGTGTCAGCCACAATTTGTGTACTATGTTACTAATTAGAGGCAGAAAAGAATTACCTGTGTGTCTAGTATTTTCTTATGTCTCATTTTTTTCAGAAGTTCATCTCCTTGCTTGGCATGAAGTGTGTTTTTTTGTTTTGTTTTGTTTTGTTTTGCTTTGCTTTTGAGAGAACTCTTTCTGGCTACACCAGGCTGGCCACAGCCTTGAACTCAAAAAGAACCTCAAGCTTCTTATTCCTTAGTGCTCCAGATCAATGTATTATTTTAACAGTACTTTACATTTTCATAATTAACAGTCATTTCTTCATGAATTAAATGGAGAGCAGTGAGTGGTAGTGCAGGACTGTAATCCCAGGTGCTCAAGAAAGGAAGGAGGAAAAATGTCAAGTTCAACTCTTACTAGGCATAGGAGTGAATGGAAATCTAGACTATGCAACTTAAGAGATGTTGCCACAAAATAGAAGGTAAAATAAGAAAAGAAGATGGCATAGCTATAAGTCTGAATTGTCTAATATATCTCCTATATATTGTCTACTGTGAACAAGGGCATGAATTTTATCCCCAGTATGAGGCAGTACAAAATAGGGAAATATCTTCAGTAGCATTCTTTCCCTTTTTATACTTTATCCTAGAGGTAAATTTGTTATTCCAAGTATATGGCACTTGAATGGTAAAATCTCTAATAACTTAAATGAGACTTATTAATCTGTGTTGAAATTTTCTGTATATGCAATGTCTATGTAAATATACATACAATTATACTGAAAATTTTCTCTCTTGTTACCATGTGGTCCTCTAAATCACAGAAGCAACCTAACAATGTTTATACTGCTTATCATGTTCTCCAGTCTTATAATCAAGTCTGCTTTTAGATCTTATTGTCATTTCAGATCTTCTATTGTTGACTGAACAGTTTCCTAAAGTACCTCTGCCTTTGTTTCAAAGTCTACCTCTCACAGGGTAGCTCCTAATGGAACATTTGTTGAGTGAAATTGTCAATTCCTTAAGTGTAACAGTTATACAAATACGCTGCATTAGACAAGAGTCTGTGGGTTCAGAGCTGAATGATTCAGAGGACATCCTGAATCTCTTTAAACACTACTTGCCTCCACTGAAATGAAGATTTCCTTTGCAGAGTTGTTATAAAAGTAGGGGGCAGGGACTGGAGCCTCTCAGCTTCCGAGGGACAGAGCTGGATCAGTGAACATCTCTGCCCCCTCCCTGCTAGGGGAGGGCTTCCCCCCAAGGCCGGCTTCAGCCCAAGGACTCAGGTGAGATCCCCCATTTTGTCTCTGGGGTCTTGTTAAGGCAGGACCAGCCAGGAGGCATAGGCCTCAGGAAGTGCAGGGGAGTCGTAAAACTGTAGGGACAGGAGCCTCTCAGCTTCAGAGGGACAGAGCTGGATCAGCGAACATCTCTGCCCCCACCCTTCGAGAAGAGGGACTGCATCCTGAGCGGGCTTCAGCCCCAGGAATGAGGCGGGACCAACCAGGAGGCATAGGCCTCAGGAAGTGCAGGGGAGTCGCAGGACTGCAGGGACAGGAGCCTCTCAGCTTCAGAGGGACAGAGCTGGATCAGCAAACATCTCTGCCCCCTCCCTGGGAGCAGAGGGCTTCAGACTAGCTTCAGACCAAGTACTCAGGCGGGACCAGCTGGGAGGCACAGGCCTCAGGAGTGGAAGGGGAGTTGCAGGGCAGCAAGGAAAGATCAAGCTCTAAGACACCAAGAACTTCTAACACCAGAGATCAAGAGATGGCAAAAGGCAAACGCAAGAATCCTACCAACAGAAACCAAGACTGCTTGGCTTCACCAGAACCTAGTACTCCCACCTCAGCAAGCCTGGATATCCCAAAACACAAGAAAAGCAAGATTTGGATCTAAAGACATATCTCACAATGCTGATAGAGGAGCTTAAGAAGGACATGAATAACTCCCTTAAAGAAATACAGGAGAAAACAGATAAAGAGATACAAGCCCTTAAAGAGGAAACAAAAAAATCCCATAAA
>JADRCD010201857.1:190-13712 GCA_019843815.1 Montemys delectorum
AGTCAGTGGTCCGGAAGGAGGAATCTGTAGTTGTTTGTTTCCACATTTACTGGTTTTGGGTAAATGTCAGTTGTTCATAACATCTGTACTTGAAACAGAGGAAGACTTTTCTGCTCTCCTGAGCCTGACATGGGGGAGGCTTTACTCTTCCTAGGGGCCTGAGACACTGGGGACCTTGACAAGGCTGTGTTCACGTCCACTGTACACAATCACTCAGAACGTCATCCACACTCCACAGTAGCCGATGCCGGTTCCCTCTCCCCAGTCTGATACTCACCCTAGATCAGGACATCATGATTTCAACTTAGTCATCTGTGTGCATCTCCTGGATCGACTTTCTAGGAAGATATGCGTGAGCACCGTATCTACATCTGTCCTTCCCTGAGTCAGAGATCCTGGAAATGGCTGCCTGTGACTCACTTTTCTGTGGGCCCAGACACTCCTCTGATGTTGCGTCTAACAATATATTATTGCATATCTGAACTATGAACCTGATCTCTTGTAAACAGTCACAGCTTAGATATGACATCTCGTTAGAGAGTTACCATCTCCTACCACTGGCCTAACCACAGGCACGTTTTGTATTTGTATGGAAGTGGCTCAGGAATGGCTGCTTTTGTAGCATTCCTAAATGCCACTTACAGAGAATTAGACTTCTAAGATTTCAAAGAACTCTGTCCTGTGCCCCAGGAAGAGGAAGTCTTCAGGTTCTGTTGATAGCAAAATATAATCTTTATTTTTATATATCTAATTTTAAATTAAACAACATGTAGTAAATGCCTATAAAGGCATATTGAGTTGCCAAAATCCTTTTGGATATTTTTTCTCCATTCTAGAAAAATCAGCATTTCTTTAGAATTTATCTTCTGATTTTTTTTTACAATGTTTTTATAAAGAGATGAGCACACAGAACATTATGTGAGTGAAGGAAATTTTTATTTTTATTTTCTATATTTTTGAGAAAATGATGTGTGTGGTTCCAGGAAAGAAAAGAAAATATGATAGAGTAGTTAGTCACTAATTTCTTCCTTAAGTATATTCATTCTCTTTATAAAGGTCACCCACTTAAGCTCAGCACAATGCTGAATGAAACAAAAGATGGCGTGTCTCTGTCTGTATGTAGCTTCAGCTTTCACCAGTAAGAATAATTATAGCTCTTCACTTTTTTCCTTTATCGTTGACAAGCAATCATTGTATATATATTTATATTATAGGATATGATGTTACGACACACACATTGTGGAATGATTTTATTGGTAATTAGCATATCTGTCATTCAAATTCTGTTTTACTTTGAAATATATGATGCATCATTATGAACCACAGTCTCTGTGGTATTGAGGGGTATGACTTCCACTGCTGAGTCTGCAGCATCTCCAGGTTTGTGTCAGTACACTGCCTGCTTTGTTTAAGTGGGAAATGAGGCTGTTAAGCCTATATTACTGGGTGTCGATATATCATCTCCTTTAATTAATTATAGTGGTAAATTAAGTTGAGAAACTTTTAATATTTCAGAAATCATTGCATTTCTGAATTGATCTTTTGTCTTCTTTGTGACTCCGGTCCCTGATGGTTGAATTATTTATGCATCGTAAGGGGATTTAATAACCTTTTATTGTTTCTGTAGCCTGGAATTATCTTATCTTTGGAAAGGTATAGGTATTAACTGTTAAAGTGTATTTTCTATCGTGGGTGCATGTGTGTACACTCATGTGCATTCATGTGTGTGCATGTTTGTGCATGCCACTACACATGTATGGAGGCAGGAGGACAACCTTAGGTGTTGGTCATGGCTGTCCACCTTGTTTGGGAATGTTTTAATGTGCCTAACACATTTTGTGCCAATTTTGATAATATCTTTTCCTGAACAGATTAAACATTTAATTTGTTATACAATATATTTTATTCTTCCCCCCAAATCCTCCCAGGTCCTCTCACATTCTTAATCAGCCAGCATTATGTTCTCTTCTTCTCTACAAAAAATTAGAGAGACAACAAAAAAATGAAAATAAACTAAAAAATAAAAAAATCAATAAGGCAATAAACAAAATAAAATAAAAAGTGCACACAACCACACACACACACACACAACACACACACTCACGCACACACAGTGGAGGCTATTTGTGTTGCTCAACTAAGCCTGGGCATTGGGGCTGGCCTGCAGGATTGTTGACATACCCAGTGACATCCCTTTGGAGAAAACTAGTTTTCCCTTGCCAATCAATTGATTGCAAATAGTTTCCTGGTTATGGGTGGGACTTTGTGTCCACTTCCCTTTTACTGTGCTAAGAGTTTGTTTGAACATGGGTGGGTTCTGTGGGCGCTGTCACAGCCCCTGTGAGCTCATATATGCATCCATCTCATTGTGTCTCTACCCTATCATACACACACCACAGCCATCTTCTCCCCTTTCTCCTTCTCTTCCTCCTCTTCCTTCTCTCGGTTTGCTGGCCACTTTAGCAGTGTCGGGTATGGATTCCATATCATGCAGTAGGCTTGCGTGTGACCAGTTACTCTTGACACATCGGTGACACTGGTGCACCAGTCCACCTCACAGACAGGTCTCTGTTGAAAGTGGCAGGGTTTGTAACTGAGATATTGATGATTGCTGCCCGCCACTCCCGTGGTAGCAGCCAAAGTACCTCTCAGCATCATGAACACGGGTCAGCGGGGGTAAAGCTTCTTGTGGGCCGCTGCTTAATGTCTCCATTGTTGATGGCATAAGTCTATGGGTCTTCAGCAACAGGGCCTGACCATCAGGAAATGAACGGTGACCAATAGCCATGATGTCTGAGAGAGTCTTTGGGACTCCCATTGCTGAAGTTTCAACAACATGTAACCTATTCCTGACAATGGAGGTTTGATTTGGTGGCATAAGTTGTCTAGTTGGGCCATTGTCTCCCTCATTATATGATGATGTGGTTTATATTCCTTACACACACACACACACACACACACACACACACACACACACACATGGAAACTTCTACAGTAGTGGACTTCCATACAGTGTTTCCAAAGACATTTAATCTGTCCCTCTCCATATTCTCTAGATGTTAAAATATATCCTGTAAAGCTTTTCAGTGTTGTTCTAATTTTTTACAAAACAGTTTTCCTGATTTTTTTTTTTTACTAACATAGCTTTTATTCCTTATTTGCATTCCTTTCCTTTTTAAAATGTAGACTTTCCAAACCATCTGGATTTTATGTAAATACTCCTATTTTTGTGTTGGCAAATAACCTATTTTTTTTAAAAAAAAAAATACCAGTCTGGCTGGAAAAACACTGACATTGACCAAATCTGAATTGATTTTGGTTGCAAACACTTATTGTTTCTATTCTTCTAGTGGAAGACTTCCAACTTTAACACACATTTAAACCTCTATTTTACTTTTTGTGATAAGAGGTATCCATTCAGTAACTATAGTCTCCTTCTTGTAGACCATAATTTTGACATCATTTTTATTTCCTCCATTTCCTTGATATTTCTTCTGTTCTTCTCACTTGTAATTTAACCACTGAATTGTTACTGCATTTTGTAAAAGCTGCAAAAAACGCCTATTTACAGTAACCATGTATTTGGCTGATTTCTCTGCCCATCACTATACATGTTCTGCTTTCCTCTTTCATTTAATTTTCATTTTATTTTAGTACTCCCTCTACTGTTTTTTTCCCCAGATGATAACTTAGAATCTTTCATACCTGATGATGTAATTTTGCTTGAATCCACACTGTACTTTGGAAGTTGAATTTTGGTTCCAGAATAGTATATTTTATAATTTTAAGTGTATGTTTTCACTGCCAACTTCTCCCAGATGTTATGAATGGTGCCATTTAGTTCTAGTGTTAGCTGATCTGTGCTGCTCCTCTCTATGGCCTCTCTCACACCTTGGATGGTGATGGTCAGCGCACACATTTGTGTTTAAAATATGTTCTGTCGTAAGTTATTCAAGCATGTCCTCCATTCTGCTTAAACGATTCCTTGTTGCAAACACTGATAGGACAAAAATATTTAAATAGGCCTTTATTTTCTTTCAAGACATTTTGGACTTTTAGTTTTAGGGTTTTGTTTGTTTTCTTGTGGGCATTTTCATGCGTTCTGGAGTACAACCACATATGACTCTTGGGCTACTCGCCTCTGCAGCTTGGTAGTGTGGCCTCTAAAAGCTCTCTTGTTCCTTGTAGCCATCTCTCACTTTATATTTTGTATTCTGTTATTTAAATGTTCCCTTGGGTTGGTTTTCAGAGGAGTGGGAACATCAGTGAGTTTTGCTTTGTCATGGTGATCCTGTCCTATCTTCTATACCTTAAGACATGCTGTGAACTTTTCTTTCATAAACACAAGTCAACATCCATGATGCTGAAGACCGAAGGGCCTTTTCTGTGAGAAGAGAAGCTTTAAATGATTGGTCCTTAGCTATCTTAAGGGTTTAGTTTCTTTTAACCTTCAGAGTCTATAAGCAACTTCATCTTAAAACTAAGCATATGATTTGCTATTGCTTTCCTATGGACAGCAGTTTGAGGATTGATAATTTTAAACGAAAACCTCTACTGACTGAATTCCATTCAGTTCTCCCTTGCATCCACACACTCAAGGTGTTGATTTTTAGAAAAGTTACATTTATTTAATTTTCAGTAAGATATTGGCACAGGGTAGATATACTCTGAGAGACTAGATTATACATACCAAAGGCTTGAAGTTCTTGAATGGTAGAGGTATTTGAATTCTAGTGATGTTGATTGTGGTTTCCGAAGTCACAGGGATGTAACTCCTCCACATGGAGTCCAGTAGAAAGTAGAATGTGTTCTTGGCTTGATCTTGTAGCAGTTGGCTGAAAAATTGTCCATTGACTCAAACACTGCCGGGTAGTTATGTTGTGTCATGAAGCATCAGGATCATCATCCATCACTGAGAACTGCACCACAGATTTTCTGGGGTTGCATGTGATATTAAATCCAGCCAATTGCTTGTCTCAGTTTCAACAGACTTGTAGACATTTTATCCTTACTTCTCTTGGGAACTTCCTGTGACAGTTTCCCTTAACAAAGGACATCATTTACATGGCTCTGAGAATGCAGAGAGTCAGTATCACTTTGCAGCTGATCTAGATGTTGGAAAAACAGAGCTCAAGTTCTAATAGCTGATCATGAATCAGCCACTCTTCCCCTCTGTTTACGTACTATAACTTTTCATGTGTTGCAACTCTGGTTCCTACACTGCATAGACCATTCCATACATTTCACATCATTATCGATGCTTAAAGGATCAAATGATTGTAGACCATTTCTTAGTAGTGAGGTCATCAAATCTGCTGAAAGCATAATTGGCATACAAATTTAAAGTTGTGACCCTGGAAATAAATAAAGTATTAGCGGGTAAAATGCTTAGTTATTTCTCAGGCATTCTTAATGATTATTTGATCATATTAGTATGTGGTGTAACCTGGGGAAAGAAAAGCTAATACATGGTAAGTTTCCTTTTTTAGAACTTAAAGAATTAGGTTATTCTATTAGTTTCTATCACAGTAACTATAACAATATTTTAATGTATTCCTCAATATGCCTCACTGCTAGTAAGATTTTAATATTGTGACGGGGAAGGTGTTTCCTCTGCCTACAGTCTGAAGAAATGATTCTATTGCTTTGTGATTGTTCAGGGGAGACTCATGGGGCTACATTGACGTCAGTACACATCTCTGAGCAGCTTCACATGCCTGCCTTTTCTTTTAAATGGTCACTGGAATCCATTTCATGGTCGCATTTTATAGATAATGTGTTTCACTATGAAAAGAAGAAAAACTGGCTCCAGCTGCATATGTAGCAGAGGATGGCCTAGTCAGTCATCAATGGGAGGAGAGGTCCTTGGTCCTGTGAAGGTTCTACGCCCCAGTGTAGGGGAATGCCAGGGCCAGGAAGTGAGAGAGAGTGGGTTGGTGAGCAGGGGGAGGGAGGGAGGGAACACGGGTTTTTTTTTTTTGGAGGGGCAACTGGGAAAGGGGATATCATTCGAAATGTAAATAAAGAAAATACCTAATAAAAAAAGAAATGAAGAAAAACAATTTTAACTTTTTTTATTGTGAAGTTTAAATAACTCTGAGTAATTTGGGGGAAAAGCTATTCATAAGTATTAAAAACTAAAATAAGCACAAGGGGATATTGTTTATAACACTGAGTTATACATACAAATATATAAAGCACATATATACTATATGTATATGAATTCATATATGTGCATGTATATTGTTGATACACGCAGACATGTATGAACACACATAGAATTGTAATGTCTATGTAAATAAGCAAGTAGCTGAAAGAACTGTGTAACACCCGTGCAGTGCATCAGGTGATGTGTGCAACTCATGAGTACTAAAGGGAAAACTCTGTGCACAGCTGAATGTACACATTTTTATTTAGCAATTCAATTTGTTACAGCAAGTCTCAAGGAGAAGGAGTTTATGTCTTAGCAAGGCTTACTGGGTATCTCTAGTGGATCTTGGCCTCATTCAAAGCACAAACAGAAAATTCCTTCTTGGTTCTTTTCTTTCAAAGAAACAGGCGAAAAACAGAGGCAGCTTAAGTGACCATTGAAAGATTCCAGGATAACTATGTAAAAATGATTATTTCCTTCTGTGTTAAAGGGCTTTCTGAAAGGCCTGACAGTGCTGTAAGACACCAATGGCAGTGTCGCACTGCATTGTGACTTGAGGGGACAGTTAAGAAAGTGTTCTAGCGTTTGCACTCCAGAATCAGTGCCTTAGTGTAAATGGCACCCCTCAGATGGCACCCCTCAGAGCCTGCAGTGCAAGGGACCCATGCAGATGGGGACGTTTGTGCCATTCATCTGAATGAAATCTGGTGCATACCATACATTTTCTTTGTCTAAAGTAGATTCAGTCCTAGTTTGAAGTGACTGAATCTTAACCTAAGAACTTAAGGTTGAATAAGAAGCTGATGAGAAAAACCCCGAAGCCAGGTAGGGTTAAGCGCTGTCTGGGTCCCATACCCAGGAGCTATAGTTCATTATGAGAAACCCTGACTGAGCCACTTAGAAAGATGAGCTCTGTCACCATAGCAACACTAGGACCACTTCTGCAGATCTTAGTGGTTCCTGCCAATCAGCTCTGGCCCTGAACCATCAAATCCACTTACAATGATGCCAGATGCTCCACACTCAAGGATATATATATAAAAAAAAATGCCCAGATGTGCCACAGGCAGAGGAGGTGTAATTTTTTTCTTTGAAAATTCTCTTTTCCTTCCTTTATATGATAGAAAATAATTGTAAAATCTAACTATTCTACTTGATGTAAAAAAAAAAAAATTAGCACACCCCAATTCCTATTACTAATCAACTGCTTATCTTCCAGAACTCACGAATAACAAATTTTTACACCTAAAGTTTGGGTATTATATTTTCTGTTGCAGTGAATCTACACACAAATGCATGAGTGTACGTATGTGGGGTGTGTGTGTACTTTGGATGCATTCTCTAATGGGCTCTTAGTGCCTCATTAGCAGGAGTTGTGGACTATTTAGCTTCGTATCCTTCCTTCGTGCTTACTTACAGACTCAGAGTTCACTGAGACAATCTATGTTTGTTAGTACAACTTGGAATAGCAAAGATGAGTGGGTTAGACAGAAGTACTCCTGACTTTCATGAGGCAGATGAGTTCAGTGGTCATAGGAAAACGGAGACTTGAAAAGAAGGAAGTCCATGCAGAACTGAGATCCGGAAGTCTGGAGTTCAAGTTGTTCATTTTATTTGTGTAGTTTATAAACAGATGTGGTATTCATAAAGAGCACCAGAATGCACCCTCCAAGTGTATATTTTTGTGTATGTTGCAGTGGCTTACTAGTGGGGCACCCCAGACATCACTGTTAGGGTTGGGGGCAGGCAATTGTAACAGATCTAGCTTTTAAATGATTCTTTTGAAAGAACAGCAGCAGGTGGTAATTTAAAGAAAGTCGGGGATAACATCTGATTTAGAAACGATCGGGGATAATATCTGATTTAGAAACTACCTTTAGCAAGTTATATGGATACAAAGCCTTCCAAAGGCAGCAGACAGACAGAAGCAAACAAATGAAATCATTGAAGGCCCTTTTGTTTGAGGCTCAAAATAAGCCTCCCAATTATGTGACCTACTTACTCACCAGGTTATAAATGACCTCCAAAGCCCTGCCCTTTCATACCCACGCATCTTCCCTCTATAGTGTTGCCGTCTTATAATTAGAGTATTTGCAGATGCTCAAACACTTGGTAAAGAAGAAGTGAACACTCCCAAAGTCTAAATACACTTGTTTCTAAAGGAAAGCCAACTGTTCCGTTAAAATTCTAGGTGGATTGACCTAGATCTAGAAATGGAAAGGTTTGCTGAGACGTGGGCAGCTGTACAGATCTCTGAGATGTGGGTTATTTAAACAGATGGCAACTGTGCCACAGCCAGCACCGTATGCAAGTTGACAGTGAGCAGAACTCTAGGGGAGGCAGGGTACAGAGCAAGCATCATCTCACTGTGGACCTCTGAGAATTTTAATTAAAACACGGAGTGGAAATTTAGAGTGCTTGGATATACTTCTTCTGAATATTAATTGACTATTAGTATTGGCTGGACTGTTGCTAAGATACCAGCCCCTGGGAGGCCTGGGAAGTTCATGGAGGCTGCTTTGGCTAAGTTTTGGGTGTGACTTGGTCATGCTAGTTCTGTACTCTCCTAAGTGATTGATCTGGAGGGAAATAGTAAGGCAAGGCTGCACTTCCTCGTGTCCTTGATGCTGGCCAGGGAGCTAGGGTCCTTCTCTTTCTTGGTTTTCTGTGCCGCTGCTCTGAGGCCGAGACATTGTTTGGCAGCTGTCAAGGCACAAAGGATGTTCCATGATCCATGTGCCAGGAAGGCCAGTGATGACTAAGAGAAACATGTTGGACCATCCTGTAGACGTATTCTAGGATTGATTCCCAGAGTTCAGTTGTTATTCCATTCCTACCAGAGATAATGTGAAAGCTTGCCTTCCTGTCTTTATAAATTAAAGGAGAATAAAGTCCCGTTACTATATCCCAATCATTTTTAAATTATATATATTGATTTTCTGAACACGTAGGGAAGAGAGTGAGCATGCCCACACCATTATATGGAGATCTGAAGGGTGACTTGCAGGAATCCGTCCTCTCCCTCCTTCCACAGTGAATTCTGGGGTTTGAACTCTGGCGGTCAGTCTTTTTTATTTATCGAGCCATCTTGCCAGCCTCTATATGCCAACCTTATCTGGCACAGTACATAGAATAAACTAGAGCAACTTTGTGCTTCTTTCCCCACCTGTGTTTAACCTTACGTAATCATTGTTTATGAACTGTAAAGCACACATGCCATTTATCTTTCCATAGGAGGAAGATGAAAGTGTTTCATAAGGAAAAAGTAAATCTTCCATTACATAACCCAGAGAACCTTGTTGGAAATGGGAAGATTGAGATGTGTACTTAAGTATTTCATCTGAGGAGACAAATTGATAAGGCCTCATATTATACACACACACACACACATACACACACACACACACACAGGAACTTATGGCACTTAAAAATTTCAGCACACCCAAAGAGAAATTTGTAAAAGCAAATTTTAACACAGAACGGGTAGAACTCCTGATATCCCACCACTAGCTGAGGAGTTAGTGGCAGTTGATGGTTGCTTCAGGAGGAAAAGTCACTTTTCTTCGGGGGCATGGTCACCAGCTTTTGCCCTTGTCCCAGTGGGAGACTATACCCAGTGGGCATATGATCAGCACTAACTGGATTCAGTGCGTTATGAACGAATAAACAATGAACGATTTCTAAAGGAGCACGTGATGGGCTAGAGAGAGGACACATGTTCCCTCTCCAGAGACACTGGTATTGGTTCCTAGCACCCACATGAGGTACTCATAGCCACCTGTAACTCAAGTTCTAGGGGGATCTAGCATGATTTTCTGGCCTATACTGCACATGCTGGGCATAAACTTGGGCAGACATAATATATACATAAAAATGAATGAATGAAACTTTAAGAACCAAAACCACGAAGTTGGGAGGGAAATGTGAGGGGGTTTGGAGGGAGATCAGAGAGAAAGAGTAGGGGTTACATATGATTAAGATACATTGCATATATGTATAAAATTTTCTGGGCAGTGGTGGCACACACCTTTAATCTCAGCACTTGGGAGGCAGAGGAAGGTGGATTTCTGAGTTCGAAGCCAGCCTGGTCTACAGAGTGAGTTCCAGGACAGCCAGGGATACACAGAGAAACCCTCTGTCACAAAAAAAAAAAAAAAAAAAAAAAAAAATCAGAAACCAATAAAAAGTGTTATTAGAAAAAGTTTAGGTGAAAGAAAGAATGGATATTTCTCACAAAATGCTGATTATAAGGAATTTTTTGTTACCAGGGCAACAAATTTATTACATTATCTTCATTTCAAATTTTCTTCAAAGGGGACAAGGCTCATGGGGCTATTTGGCTAGTACCACTGAGTTACAGATAGAAAGATGGGTAATCAATTTGATATGTGATTGTACGAGGCATTTAAATATAATTATATACTTTTCTAATTATTCCACTTTGAAGTTTAAGTTTTAAGTTTGAAGCCTTGTGTAGAAAATGGAAACATTTTAACTGCAATGCTCAAAAAAGGTAGTTTCATCAACCATTTAGTGATTTTGTATATGTGTACGGTTTGCTTTTGGATTAGTTTATCTAGGTTGTTGCCTGAACATCAGAAAATGTCTTCCCAGGATTCAAGGATCATTGCCAAAGAGGAGGCAGAAAGATCTTAAGAGCCAAAGGGGGTGGGTGACTACAGGGAAACAGATTTCAGGACACACAAGACAGTTGCTGGTATGAACTGACATCAGTTGTGATAGCATACAAGAGGCCTGCACAGGATCAAGTCAGGCGAGATGGATGGTGCGGGCAGTCATGAAGTCTAAAATGATGAGTGGGAGAGGGAGGGCCATTTTTTTTCCAAGAATGTGGCCCCTGAAAGACTACCTATGATCTATTAGACAACCCCACAACTGTACGTATGATGGCAATTTCGAGTGGACAAACACTCAACCATGACATTGGAGAGAGCGCTGGGAGAGAGTAGTGGTGTAAGAGACAGGGAAGAAGTTAAAGTAGAGAAAATCAGGGGTGGGCATGATCAATATACACTGTACACGTGTACAAAATTCTCAAAAATAAAGAGAAACATGAACTATTCTTCATATTTGATAACCTTTTCTTCCTGCACATGTGCCTTAACTAGTGATTGCCCAAAATGAATGTAAAATGTCTTTATTTTCTTCTTAAGACAAAGGAAAATATTCAAGTGTTTGAATATAAATATATTGTCACTAAGAGTGATATGCACACAGATGGAGTTAAAATATTGGCATCAGCAAGCATCTTCACAAAAGAAGCTGGCCTGACATATATAGTTACGTGATTACCTTGTCAATTTTAAAAATATATTTGCAAATTATGGAAAATAAGAAAAAATCATCTTACCCAACAGCCTAAAAAATGTATAAATCTAAGTGATACAGTTAAGACAGTATTCTATATTTCTAGATTCTGATTCTCTTACCTATCCTAGCCCAGTTAATTTCTGTAGTTACGTTACATCTTTCAGTTCATTTTAAAATATCTACAAGTTCTTACATACATGGCCACAGAACTGTGTGGCCAGAACTAGAGCTGTCCTTTTATTTTTGCAATGACCTTTCCTTTCAGCAGCGTGCTTCTGGCCTGTCCCCTTGTGTTTTCCTGGGTTTCAAACATATTTAATTCATCAGCATTATCATATTCAGTTAGAAAAAAAAACTACAGCTAATTTAATTGACAATTTTATTAGCAGAGGCCTTTCTGACTTCTTTTAGATGCAGATTTTTTTTATCACATTGTTCTGTGTCTATAGGAAGGAAAACATAAGAGCCTCAGTTACAATACGTCTGTCTGAAAACCTCTTCACACTCAGGGTTAAACCGTGCTTGAATCACTGCTTGATTGTGTTGGTTGAATTGTTAATGTTCATTTTTCATCTTGAATCACCATCCTGTGAGCTGTCAAGGTACTGATGAATGGGCATCCTGCAAAGGGTGCTCCAGCAGTGTCTTCCAGGCTTCTCCTATGCGTGGTACTCATGTCTTGTTCTCATCTGCTCAGTGGGTCCAGAGATGTGGATACCAGTTTCCAGTTTGCCTTTAGAGTTTGTTCCTGCCCCTCCTATGGGCCTCTTAAGCTGGGCTGGATACAGCAGTGAGTGGCTGGAGTTGACTGAGTGTGCCATCAGGAGCAACAACCATCTTTTTTTGACAAAGGATATTGCTCTGACCTGGAACTTTCTATCTAGCATTGGCATCCATTGAGCTCATGACAATCCTCCTGCCTCAGCACCTTGAGTACTGGCATTACAGATGTGAGCAATAATACCTGACAAGTCTGTCACTCTTAAAACAATGGAATACTTCACGATTTTGCGTGTCATCTTTAGTCATGGGCTATGGTAATCTCTCCATCATTTCCCTTTTAGTCTGTGTGCCACAGATGCAAGTACATCTGTGATATTCTTTTTATTTAATTAAAACATCTTTAATTTTATTATTTTTAATTTATTTTTTATTTACTTTACAACCCAGTATCAGCCCCTCCTCTCTTCCCAGTACCCCCTCATACAAATTCTACCCCCATTCCACCCCTCTGGATGTCACACACACACCCTTCCCTGCACATCAAGTTGCTATGGGACTAAGCATATCCTCTTCCGCTGAGGCCAAACAAGGCAGTCCATTTAGGGGCCTAGATCTATAGGCAGACAGGCAACAGGCTCAGAGACAACTCCTGCTCCAGATTTTGGGGACCATCATGTAGACCAAGCTTCTCATGTGCTACATATGTGCAGGGGGCCTAGGACCAGCCTGTGCTCATTCTTTGGTTGGTGATTTAGTCTCTGGGAGCTCAGAAGAGCTCAGGTTAGTTGACTCTATTGATCTTCCTGTGTGATCCCTGTCCTCTTTGGGCCCCAAAATCCTTGGATCAACTTTTCCAGTGGCTTCCAGGAGCTACATCTAATGTTTAGGTGTGAGTCTCTGCATCTCTTTCCATTGGCTGCTGTGTGGAACTTCTTAGAGGACAGTTTCACTAAGTTCCTGTCTACAAGCATGACAGAGTATCAATAATGTGTAAGGGATTGGTGCTTGCCCATGGGATGGGTCTCAAGTTGGATCAGTCATTGGCTGGCTCAGTCTCTGCTCAATCTTTGTCCCTGCATGTCATGTAGACAAGGCACATTTTGGGTCAAAGGTTTTGTGGATGGGTTGCTGTCTTTATCCATCCTGCCAAGTGGTTATTTCAGGATCCATATCTCTCACTGCTAGGAGTCTCAGCTAGAGTCGCCTGCATAGACCGTCTGAAGCCTTCCCCAACCCAGGTCTCTGGTACATTCTATAGAATGCCCACCCCCACCCCAACCCTGGCTGATCTCCCTTCTCTCTCCTCTGCTCTCCTTG